>PVHP010000047.1:0-61246 GCA_004024765.1 Zapus hudsonius
TTTTTTTTTTTTTTTTTGGTTTTTTGAGGTAGGGTCTCACTCTAGTCCAGGCTGACCTGGAATTCACTATGTAGTCTCAGGGTGGCCTTGAACTCACGGCAGGCAATCCTCCTACCTCTGCCTCCCGAGTGCTGGGATTAAAGGTGTGGGCCACTACACAGGGCTCCCAGCCTTGTTTTTTCTCCTCTAATCAAGGGTAGGATAAAAGAGTCATCTTTCCTCAAGAGCCTCATGAGATGAAGTTTCTGGAATTGGAGAGAATGTAAGGAAAGTAACTGGTTTAGTCAGTTTTTATTACATGTTCAAAAGAAGAATCGGCTCATTGTAGACAGGATGGCCATGGCTCCTAAGACTCGGCCTTGAGGGCTGGAAAAAAAAAGGCCACAGTGAGAACACTTTGTTCTTCCCCTGGTGAGGGGCTTGATGGTGGTCATGGGGGTGAATCCCGACCATATGGCACAGCATCCTTAGCCAGCGTTCATATTTCTCCTGCTCACACTACAAGTGGAAGCTGTGTTCCTCTCTCCTCACTTTCTTTCTCTTTTGTCTCTTCAGTCTTTTTTAAAATTGCCTCTTATGTGCCAGACACTGAAGATCTAAAACAAAGGCAAGAAAAGGTTCTTCCCTTCCCAGTTCAAATCACAGCAGGGACCAGAGACTTAAAGGGAGAGTGCTCCCCCCACCCATGGGGCAAGCCTCTTGATTGTCTCCATGTCCCCTGGCCCAAATCTGGAGCCCATAGAGTTGTCACTGCCCTTGCGCTTCAGATCCTCTCCACCCACCCACCCCCTGAACAACTGCAGCCTGAGCTGAACCCTCCCAATGACGATGACGATGGACACAGACTTGTGGAAGTAACAGACACAGCAGGGGCTGGGCCAGCATCACGTGTCCTGTCCCAAGAGCCATTTACCTATCTTCCCATGGTTCCTGCAGCCTGGCTTCTTTCTTAAAGTCCGCTTCCCAATTGGGACCAAAGAAATGTCAGAGGAGGGCTTTGGGCTGGCCTGGATGGTTCCTCTTCTGCTTGGCAGGAAACTAGTTACCATAGGTTCCAAGGTCTGCTCTCCTGGTGTTCTCCGTCTGCTCCATGGAAACCCCTTTTCAGGGCAGAGCTCCCCATCTCTAGCCTGAATTCCCAGACCCCACAGCACCCAGGGATCACCCAGATCTCCTCCCTCAAAGGGCGCAGCTTCTTCTGTGCTCTCCTGACAAACAGAGCCTGAAGCTGATGAGATCTCTTCTGGTAGAACTTTCTAACGGTGTCATAAATCTTTTATTAACATTTGGTATTATACTAATTAAAACTGTTCTCCGTATGTATTATTAATTTCCCTAGCACTTCTTGCTGGTGATGACATTTTTAGCCAGCTAAGCAGAATGTAGCACAGTAAATAAGAAGAAACTCATTTCCAGACAATTAGCCTTGCAGAAAAATAAGTTGGTTAATGGAAGGCATGATGATTACAAATTTTACCTAAATAAACAGGGTATCTTAATGGTAACTCTTCAAGCTAAGTAAACAGATTGGGGTGGTAATGTCCTAAGCAATACTTAAATGTAACTGTTTAATAAATTGGTAAATTACTCATTTCATCTTAGAACAAAATGGTAATACTGTAGTAATAACCTAGTATATATTCCGTAAATATGAAGCATTATCACTTTAGCTCTGTAGAAATCACCACAGTGATATGTCAGCATTGATCTAAAACTGCAGCATTTTATCTCAAGTTTATTACCCATTTTTGAGAATCGCTGAGATTTTCAGAGCATAATGGCAATAAAAGAAGAATTTAAAAAGCGCTTTAATGTGCATAAGTTAATCAGAGGTATCCTCGGGGGGAAAAGGAAATTTGGTAAAACATGAATTATAAGCATCATTTAAACTTACTTTGGACACTAGAGATAATAAATGACGCCATAATTTAGAAATAGCTTTTAACATCAATGACGGTAAGTACCACTTTACTGTTCATAAGAATTGCAGAGCAATGGTGCTGAGGCCAATTTTATTAGCCATTTTTTTCTTTATAAAAGCAATCCGGCCCTTTCCACAACTGAGACAGGAACAAGAGTTACGTGCTAATATGCAAAATGCATTTAAGGTTTTTTTTTTTGAAATAGAGAATAATAAATTGTGCCAAAAGATAGAGTCTGGAGACAAATGAATGATCATTTAAAAAGAATAAGGCACTCTCAGAGTTTACATATTTGGGGAAAGTTGATAAAAAAAAAGCCAACAAATTGTTCATACATTTTCCCATTTGCTAGAGCAGGCAGAGATGCTTTCAAATCTGGGAGATGAAGCCATAAACCCCAGCGACTGGGAGATGTGGCAACAGGAATATATTTCTGTAAATTGTCGCAATTGACAAACAGCTTTTAAGCTACATACAGTACAGGTTTCACTGGCTCCTCGGGAAATGCAAATTACCTTCTTAGGAGGAAGTGTAGACGTGGCATCAGCCCACCAAGTACAGGCAGCCATGAAGCTCAAGGACTGGACCTCTGGAACCACCTACTAAGTGTCTAACACTTGGCTCTAGTCTGGATCAGTGCTGCCAGGTGTGAGCAGAACCTGACATCCCAGGGAAGAAAGAAATCCAAGACATCAGCCCAGACCTTGCCCTTCAGGATTTAATAACTCCAGGTTCAAGGTCTTGCTTTTCCATCTGAGAAATTTTAGGGCCCCACAGAACAATCCATCTTACTTGATCTCAAAATCTTTGCGTAACACAGATGGCACCCTCTCTGCTGCTTTTGAACATGACCTGAGCAAAGGTCTGGGGACCTCATCAAAGGAGCTCCATGTGGAGATTAGTGGCCAGAAGATTTGAGAAAGAGCAGTGAGATGAGAGGAGAGGGAAGGAGAGAGGAAGGGGAGAAGGAGGAAGATGGAGAACATGAGTGGAGAGAGAGAAGAAAACAGGAGGAGGAGGAAAGGGGAACGAGGGGAGGAGAGAAGAGGGGAATGAGAGGGAAGGAGAAACAACAGTGCCGTGGACCCTTCCTGCAGGTCTTCAAGTCTTCTGCCCACAGCACCCAGTTTCTCTGTGTCCCTCTTGCCTCGAGAGGGTTCATTGTGTCCTTGCTGAATATCAGCGATGCTCCCTTGCCCACACAGAGCTCAGAAAGTACCATGTTTGTACAAGAAGCCGTGTTTTGTATGAGAATGACCTATCTCATAACCACAGCTGTTGCCCCTCTCTACGGAGCACAGGGCTTGGGATGGGATAAAGGCTTCAAGGTCAACTTTGGAGACAGACTGGAGGCCCCAGAGCTAGATGGTGGACTGCCATATTCAGATAACTACCAAGTCTGGGGCAAGCACACTATAAAGTTGCTTGGGTTTCCATCTCCTCATCTGTAAAATGGGTTTTAAAATTTGGATAAGATTATAGTAAGGATTGAATGAGACTGTGAGCACAGGGGCTGGCACATTGGGTGCTAAACACAGATTAGGTTCCTTTCCTGGAGACAGAACAGCGGGATTCCACCCCAAACCCTATGTGGCATTACTGAGTCACTTAATGTCCCCAAACCTCAAATTCTTATTTTCAAAATGGGATATCAGCTCAGGGTGTGGTGGCATACACCTTTAATCCCAGCACTCAGGAGGGAGAGGTAGGAAGATCACTGTGAGTTCAAGGCCAGCCTGGGACTACAGAGTGAATTCCAGGTCAGCCTGGGCTAGACTGAGACTGTACCTCAAACAAACAAACAAACAAACAAATAAACAAAGGAATACCATTGTCTGGTGACTTTCCAGGCTTGCTCTAAGAAGTGTGTAAGATACTAGGGTAAAATATTTAGTCCACTCCGTGGCCCACAGTATGTACTCTATAAATGCTATTTACTATTATTAATATTGCTTAATAGACATGTATTAAACACCTGTAGCATCCAAGCATCAGTGGCCAAAAGAAACAAGCAAGCAAGCAAGCAAAAAAGAAAGGAAGGAAGGAAGGAAGAAGGAAAGAAGGAAGGAAGGAAGGAAGGAAGAAAGAAAGGAAGGAAAGAAGCCATCAAAGGCAACAAGATGCCTGGTTACACTTAGAAAAATCCGGATTTTCAACAGTGAATGAGCAACCATTTCTGGGCTCTTCTGGAGAGGCACTGTGCACAAGGTTCAGGCAAGCAGAGTTCTAAACTTGGATTTAACCAGTCTGACCTCCAGCTCTGGGCACAAGCAACTTCCTCATTACTTAAGTTGCTGGTTTAGGGGCTTCGGCTCTTTCTAAGGAAAACTAGAAGATTTCTGTGGGCAGATTTCACCTACCCATTAATCATATGCACAGCAAAGGTGTACTGAGGAGGAGACACTGAGAGAAAAGAATCTGTCCTCTTGAAAAGTAAAGCTGAAAAGTTAATCCAGTCCTGTGGAAAGCCCCACGTGTGCCATGAGCGTTGGTCAAAGTGCAGGATGAAAAGGGGGTTGGTGCTCCGTCATCTTTCCCCAGATCATAGAGCTGAGGGCCGGGTATGGCATCACCACCCACAGAGGCCCAGTAGAGCCTGGATTTAGCCCAGGCTGGGGAGTGGAAGCCCCCTGAATCCCTTAAACCATAAGAAATCGCACCTGCCAACCACTTTTAGGACTCTCCAAAGAGAAAGCACAGGACAGCGGTAGCAGTAATAACACCATAATGTTTACAAAATGACCAGGACTTTCTGGTTTATATCTGATGTTGCTTAAGGATAATAATATCCAAAGTAGCCAGAATTCCCTTTGGCCATCTCGGCTTTAATAACAAGGAGGTTTGAAGGGCCTCCATGCTCAAAAGCTGGTGAGCTGGAGTTATTTGGCTTCCATTAAAGTCCTGGCAACCAGCAGAGGGGACCCAGAGATGTTTTGTCATTCCTCGGACCCTCAGTTTCCCCATCTGCACAATGGGGATCATAATCATGCTCAGGGTCATCTGAGGACTAGCAGATTGTGCGGCGCCCTCAACAAACGGGGGCCGTCAGGAGAGGGTACAGGTGGCTGGGACTCGGAAGGGCTGAGGACTGGCATGGTGCCATCCTTGTTCAGAGACCCCAGCCGCACTCTCCAACAAACGAACTGGAACCTGGAGGCATTAATAAAGTCCATCCAGCCCAGCGCGCGCTCCCAGTATCCTCCTGGGGTTGATTCCTCTTGGCTTCCTCCACCCCCATGTTCCTGGGTCTGGGAACAAAAGTGCCCCAGCTGTGCGGGCCAAACAGCAGCTGCGAACTTGCCTCTGTTTTGCATATTCACTTGGGTTGTCTGAGCCCAACACACCTTCTTCTGCCCCGGGGAACTTTCCCCGCTGGGACCCACCAGGCTACCCTACCACTGTCTCTGACTGAGCCACCAGCACCCCTCCTGCTCACTGCATCCCAGTCGGGACCTGGAGGGGATCTGTCCTGAATGCCAGGAAGAAGGCAATGGAAGCGCTGTTCTCCCAGGTCGCAGGCCCTTCAGCCACCGAGGAATCCATCCATCAACAAGACTTGAGGGCAGAGTCAGAGAGTGCATCCCGGCTGTGCCAGGTTTGCAAGCTTTTAAAGTCGCCGTGAAACTCATTCCATTTGAGGATTTGGCCCTCTTGAAATCTGGGGATCTGTAGCTGTGGAACTCTCCCTCCCCCCCAGCCATCTCAGACCTGCAGAGGCCGGAATAGGGAGGTCGGCTGGCCAGCCAGGGACTGGCAGGATGCATTTCCGTGGTCACCTGCTCGAGGCTTCCTGTTTGTTGAATGGGAACACAAGACTTTGGGGGAATTCGGGGGTGGAAGGTGTGTGTGGGAGGGGAGGGGGAACAGCTCAAATATTGTTTAGAGATTTTTCTTTCCCCCTTCTGTCTTTCCTCCACACCAGCTGGGAGCATACCAAAAAGGATTTAATAATTTACTTATGAATCGGCAGCTTTTCTGCCATTGGTTTCAACCTAGGTAAGGGGCAGATATTACCAGTGACTCCGGGTAATGCCAGGACACTGGCACACCTGCCCTGACTCAGGTCTGAATCCTGTCAGCCAGCAAGGACACTGCCCACCTGCCTACCCTGTCTTGACTGGATCTAAATCGGTTAGATTTTTATCAGAACAAAATATCTTTAAACGCCCTATTTTTGATAGTAGCTTATTTTTTGATTGGTAGTTGTATCACAAGCCATTTGAAAAAAATTTCTCTGGAAAAATTTTCAACCACTTTTTAAAAATTTTGGGTATTTGAGATAGGGTCTCCCTCTAGCTAGGCTGACTTGGAATTCACTATATAGTTTCAGGGTGGCCTTGAACTCCTACTTCTGCCTCTCAGAGTGCTGGGATTTTAACGACTATTTTTAACCTTGTGCAAAAAAAAAAAAAAAACAAACAAACTATTTCTAACCTTGTCAGAAAATAAGGCGTAGCAAGCAGAAGTCATTCGCGCAGAGCCACACAGAATGGGACCACGGGACTGTGCCACTCGTGAGTGGGGCTCGCGAGGGGAAGGACGGATGGCCAGGGGGAATCCGCGCCAGGACGGCTCCGCCAGGTCTGCGCTTGTCGGTAGCAGATCGGTGCTTGGCTACGTGGGCGCGCGTGGATTTCTCACGGAGAAAACTGCCTGCGCGGTGGCGTTTAATAGTGAGACCGTCACTACTTCCTAAAGCCGGCGCCGACGCCGACGCCACTCAAGCCAGAGCTCCCAGCCCCCATCGGCCAGGTTTTTAGTTGTCAGGCTGACGTGTGACAAGTTCCCAGGTACCTTCCTGTAGTGGCCCTCTCTGCCTGGCAGTCTGCAGGTCACATTCTATGTTCCCTGAACGGCAGGCCAGGCTGGGCCCTGCTGGTCGTGGGCAGAGGGCGGAGATGGCCTTCCTGGCGGTGGGACTGGCCATGGCCGAGTTCTTGGACCTCTAGGCCGGGAGAAAAGGAAGAACGGCCTGGGTCCTAGCCCCCCCCAGCCCCCCGCCAGCCTGAGCAGTGGGGAACCCCTGCATCTCACCGCTTCTCTCTGAGCTGCCGCAAGTGTCGCCCCACTGGTGTACAGATGGCAACCGTGGGCCGGCGCGCAAGCCTGGAGGCATGAAGCACTGGAACCAGTCGATCCACTTGCTCAGCGGGCAGGTGGATCTAAACAAGGGGGACAGGGTGGCTGCACCAGCCCCCACCCCCTCAGGCAGCCTTTCCATCCTTCATTTGGCCAAGCCCAGTGCGGCTCCCCTCCCTCACCAAGCACTGAAGACGAGGACGTCCGTCTGTCTGTCCGTCCTCCGAGGCTGCGCTACCTTGGGTCAATCTCAGAACTTTTCTTCCCTCTGTAAACTGGGGAGGGCACCCACACCTCCCCCTAAATCATACACTGGGCGCAAGGCTCCCAGGCCTGTGGGCATTCCCACTGTGGAAGCTGTCGTCTGGCCTCGGAGTTTTTTGTACTTTCTCTAGGGTTCTTTTGGGGCCATGTCCCCCAGTTCCACATCCCACTGTCTGCAGAGCCTCCCCAGAAAATGCGGATCTGGCGTCGAAGCCTCGCCCCTTGGTGGGGACCTTCAGTTCCAAGCCTTGCGAGTGGGCCCCAGATGCAGCCGAGAAACTAGTGCTGGGGAGACCTCCCAGGACCACTTGGGTAGAGCGGTGAAGTGGCTTCAGTCACCGTCTGTGCCTGTAAAATGGGCGCGGCTGTAGAGTCTGGAACCCGGGCCCAGCAAGGGCACCAGCAAGAGGTTACGCGGGTCTCCAGCTTGTCTAGTACCCTGCTGCACCCCTTTCTCATTTCCAATTGTTCCCACACTCACAGGCCGGCCTTAGGAGCCGTGGCAGGGCCTAAAGCTGGGAGACGATCGTTCCGGAGGCGCCCTTGGGCCCTCTCAGACGTCTCCGGACACTTGCAGTTTGTTTGGCTCAGCCAGAAGGGAGCCTGCCGGGTCAGATATTTAGGCGCCTGCTGGCCGGCGGCACCGCAGGGGCGGGGATGGAAAAGCAGCGTCCTACTTAGCGCAGAGCCTCTCTTCCCAAACCGCCTTGGGGAAGGGACAGCCTAGCGACGTGGCACGTCGCAAGCGGAAGGTGCAACACACACTTGCCACTCAGTAAAATTGCTCCCACTCTCTGGGGGCGCCTACACTGTCCCAGGTGAGCTGGGCCAGAGATGGTTGCCTCCGGCTCTCACTCCCCCCAACTAAAAGACCCCTAATAAAGCTCAGCTGGGGCAAAAGACTCCGTCCTGCGAACGCCTCGAAGACACCGAAAGAAGGAAAGCCAGGTGGCCCCACCTCAGCGAGCACCAGTGTCGTCCTCCTCCCCACCAGGCTGAGACCGCCAGCAAGCCTCTCAACTAGAGCCCCTCTATGCAAAACAAGTGACGGGAAAATACGACATGTATGTGCCCTCAAAGAGGCCCAAATATCGAGGATCACCCTGACAAAACGCAAATAATTTAGAAAAACAAAACAGTCTAATAGAACAAGGCATAAAGGAACTTAAAAGCCAAACGGATCGAGGCCCCAGGGCCCACGGCTCCCCAGTCAAAAGTCACCTTTCCTATCCCAGTGACTCTAGCAGAGTAAATAACGCTTTAGGAAAATACCCTGGGAAGATACCCAAAGCTTTCAGTCACCCTAGTTCCTACCCCGACTTCTGTAAATCTCTTGAGGAGCAGAGTCCGGGTTAGCAGGGCTTGGAGGCGCAGGAGTGCTGGGAATTGTGGCGAGTTTCTAAGCAGCCCTTCCCTTCCTCCAGCCTTGCCAGGATATAACCCGCATAGAACACAGACTCTGAAGAGCCCGTGGTCCACAACCCACGGGAAGGCTTGGGAAATGATGGATGGGCTTGGAACACAGGGCCAAAGTGTTCTGCCTCTGGGAGCTTACTGGGAGCCAAATCTGGAGGAAGGAGAGAGGGAGGAAGAAAGGAAAAGAGTCAAAGACAGAGGGAAACGAGGTCCAAGAAATTGCAGGAAACTAGGAATGACAAAAAGGGGCGGAAGAGAAAATGGTAGAAAAGTCAGGGAAGCTTAGGGAGACAGGCCGAGGGCAAGAGTGGGAGGAAGAGAGCTTATGACAAAGAAACAGCCTGAGGAGTTAGAGGCAATGGCGAATTATACAGAGAAGCATAAAATTATGAATGAAAAGCGAAAGATACAGCAATACAGAAAAAAGAAGGGAAGAAGGAAGAAAATAGAGGACATAATTGAGAAAGAATGGGGAGGCTGGAAGAATCGAAACTGCTTTTAAGAGATCGAAAGAATGATCAAAGGGGAAAAAAAGAACAAGGGACAAGGGGAGAAATGTCACAGAGCTTCCGGTGCCTGCGTGACATTGTTGGAGGGGCCCTGCTCCCAATCTCCCAATCCCGAGATTTCCTACTCTCCAGTGGTGGGAATCCGGGAGGGCCACACCATGCCCATTCTCACACGCAGGTTTGGGGTTCTGGGTGTTCGGTGCGCCTTCCTCCCTCCTGCCCAGTGACGCCATGGAAGCTGCAGTGACATCACATGACATCACGCTCTACCTGGGGTCTAGAATCGGCCAGTGCGGATGGTGGGGTCGTACAACGCACTGACGCTCCAGGCTTTCGGACGCCCCGGTAGCGCGCGGGAGCTGGGCTCACCGCGAGCCCGGGGGTCGCCAGAGATCAGCGCGTCAAGTTGGGGCCGCAAAGAGTGGAAAGCAGGCTGCGGGCTACGGGAGGGCTTCACGTTCCAAGAAGTTCAATGCCACTCCGCCCCCCACCTACCAGATGACGTTGACCTGGGATGGCCTCTGTGCCCGCTGAGGCCCAGCCTTTCCAGTCGCAGCGATCCGGACGCCAGCCCCGGGCCTTCGGGTCTAGAGCGCAGTTCGCGGGTCAACGCCCCATCCCGCCGCCACCCAGGCTGCGGGCGGCCGCCACCCACTGACCTGCACCGCGCATCCTCCGCGTGGCCTCGGACCGAGGTTCTCGAAGAAGCGGACGTGCCCTGCACACCGCCGCCCGGCCGTAGGGTTGCGGAACGAAAACAAAATAAAACCGGCATTAAGTGAAATAGCTAACTTTTTTTTTATTAAATAAAACGACTTAAATAAAAGGAACGGAAAAGGAGAGACGTGAACCCAGGCTAAACGCAAGGTGCCCCCGGGCCCCTAGCGCGTCCCCTAAATGCTGGGTCGGCTGCCCCTCCTCCAGCGGCCCCCCGCAGGGGAAGCAGGTGGTTGGTTTCTAAAGAAAAAAAAAAACCAAAACTTTTATTATTTACACGTTTGGGCAAAAGTACAAAGTATAATACAGGCGCCCAGCCCGGGGGTGCGGGCGGGGGGCGGAGTAACGTAAGGCGCTTTCTTTGTCAGGCCGGGGCCTGGGGTGGGCCGGGGGCTCGGATTGTGCAGTCGCGCGCGGAGCCCGGGCCCAGCCCCCTCCGCGACGGGACCGCGTGCATCCGCGCCCCGGGGCCTCCTGGAGCTCGGTCCCTGTCCCCTCTCGGCCCTGGCTCCGCTTCGGCCGGGGCGCCCCTCCAGGCGGGGGGCGGCGGTCCGTGGCGACCGGTGCGCGCGGGTGGCTCACACCAGCGAGGTGACGGCGGGGACCTTGGCGCTGTCCTCCTCCCAGGGCTGCAGGTTCTGCAGCGCGAAGAGCGACGAGTTGTGCAGACAGAGCGGGTCGGGCTGGATGGAGTCGCTGAGGCTCTTTTGGAAGGCGTCGTGCTGCAGCTGCAGCATGAGCCGGCTCGCCTGCTGCCGCTCCGCCTCTCGCTCCTCCGCCGTCTGCCGCCTGCACCGGGGGAGGGAAGGAGAAGGACAGCGTGGTCACGCGCCGGGCACCGCGGGGCCACCGGCGGGGCCCCAGGCCTCCCGGGCACCGCCCTGGCCAGCCGGGACGCTCGAGGCGTGGAAGCGTTTGCCTCCGGGGCACGTCGACGCTTAGGTCGGCGGGCTGGGACAGTGGGCTGGGGTCCTTGGTTTCTGTGCGCTTCGGGGGCGCCAGCAAGGACCTCTGCCCGCCGTCCACCTGCACGCCCGGATATTGCTGTGGCTTCGCCAAGCATAAAGCTTCGTTCTGTTTCCTTTTCCTTTTGGTCCCCCCACCCCGCCGCCGGCGCGGGGTAACACGCCAGTGGGCAGTGTGTAACTGACTGGGCCCCGTGGCCGGCAGAGCCACCGGGGTCTGCGGCTGGACAGGCTGGCTGTCCCCGAGGGGTCAGTATGATCAGGTTCTCCAAGGCCTTGTTTCTGACCCCTTTCTAGGTTGGGGTCGCTTCGCCGGTTACGGGTTGGATGAAAATAGGGCTCCGATGGAAAACAGAGTTGGAAGTGAGGAGCCCCAGGCCAGGCAGATCGGCCTAAATCCAAGAGGGTGGGTTGGGATGGCGGAGGGAGGAAAGTGTGGGAGGCCCGGGTGTTTGTGCATGGCGGGGGGCCGGTGAGAGCAAAGGGGGTGGGGGTGGAATAAACACGAGAGAATGGATGGAGGAGCCGAGGTGCGGGAGACACGGAGAAACACAGGCCGGTGAGGAGATCAAAACTGGCAAGGACGGGTGGGAGGCGCAGCCCTGGGGACGCGGGGAAGGGGTGGCCCGGAGAGGAGGTCGCGTGGCGGCGCAGGGCGGGGCAGGTGAAGGGCAGGTGCCAGGTGGGCCGGGCGGGGCCTCTCTCACCGCCACTTGGTCCTCCGGTTTTGGAACCAGGTCTTGACCTGCGCGTCTGTCATTTTGAGGGACTTGGCGAGCGCCGCCCTCTCGGCCGAGGCCAGGTACTTTTGGCGGTGGAAGCGCTTTTCTAGCTCACAGATCTGCACCCGGGAAAAGGAGGTGCGCGGCTTCTTGCGCTTGGGTGGCGTCCGGTTCTGGTAGGGGTGGCCGATGCGCCGGGTCACGGTGAAGGGCGTGAGCGCGGCTGCCGCTGCAGAAACACACGAGGCCCCTTGAAACCCAGCCCCGCCACCAGCTCAGGCCTCACGTGGAGCCCCGTGGGACACCAAGCGCTCTGCTATTTCTCGGGTGCCCCGCGGCGTGAAGCCAGGCGAGGGGCATCCCCTCCCCCTTCCCGGGACGCTGGATTCTTTTCTTGCCGCTGTCCCGAGTCCCCTCCCCTGTGAGGCTGCCCGGGGCCCGGAGGCCAGGCGGCGCTCGCTCGGGCCTGTGGCGTGGGTTCTGGGGTAGATGGAGCGCACGGGGCGCGGCGCCCAGGGGCCCCCGGGGCCCCGGAGGCCTGGCTCCCGGTGACCCGCTCGGCTCACCTGTGAAGCGGTCTTTCACAAAGCGGCGGCTGCTCTCCATCCAGGGGAAATTGAGGCCGCCCAGACTGGAGACCGTGGGCACGGAGGGCATGGCGGGGAGCGCGCTGGGCAGAGGCGGCGGAACGGCCCCGGGGAGCGGCCTGTGCGCGGGCACCCGGATCACGCCGGCGGGTGCCAGGCTCAGGTTGACACTGTACGATCCCGCGTCCTCAAAGGGCGCGCCGAGGCCGGCGAAGGAGGCGGGCAGAGACGGGTAAGCGGCGCCCGGACGGCCCCCGGGGGGCCCTCCCAGGTAGCTGGCGCCGTCGGGGCCCCGCGGGGCCGGTGCGCTGTCCTGGTCCGGGCTGTTGAGGATTTGGTCGATGCCGAAGCTGATGGGCTCGTGAGGGTGCGGGGTCTGCGCGCTGGCGGGCGCCTCCATCCTGGGCGGGCGGAAGGGCTGGGCCGGGCTGGGCGGGGAGGCGGCTGGGTCCCCGTTACGGCGCGGCCATGGAGCGCCCAGCGCCTCTCGTCGCACTGAAACTTTGCCAAGAGTGCGCGGGCCCGACAGGCTCTGTGTCATCTTTCTTGAACCGAACCTGGAGTTTCCGCTGTTAATTCCTCTCCCGCAGCAGCCATTGGCTGCGATCAACAAGCCTCTCTCCTCTCATTGGCTCTCGGCTTTCAATAAAGGCCTAATTCATGGAAATAGGAGCTTAGGGACTGTTCCAAGGTGACATCATTTTAACAAACGAACAATAGGTCAAATTTATTAGCCGGGATAATGGGCGGCGGATATTAGCGCCCGAACCGCAGCCTTTCAAACCCGAAATCTAACGAAGCTGCAATTAGCAGACGCTCCCCGCTCCTCCGGGCCCGGCCGCTTCCCGCCGCCGCGCGCCGCGACCCGGGCGCTCGTCTTGGAAATTGGCTTTTGCTGAGGGGGGGTGGGTGGGTGGGTGGGAGGGGTTCGATGTTTTCCAAATTGGTTTTCATCTGAGCAAAACCCAAACTAAACGAATCTTCAATTACAATGGAGTTGCCACCCCGGAACGACCCTACGGAATCTGCGAAAGGGTCTTAGCCGATCGATCTGCACCCGAGCAACGGAAGACACGCACCCCGGGGCGCCAGCTCCGAGCTGGCTGCGCGCCGAGCGAGCGAAGCTTCGTGATGTCCTCTTCGCCATCGTGGACAGCAACCCGGGTGGGGAGAAGTCGTCCCGGCCTGCGCTTCCGCCGCCGCGTCGCGGCCACTTTGGAGACACTCCCTGGCTCCGGCAGGGCGGACGGAGCCGTGACCCGCAGGTGCCCACGCGTGCCGGGCCCCTCTGGACTAGGGACTCCGAGGTCAACTGGAGGGGAGTGGGGATCCAGCCCCTCGAAATTCGTTGCAGGATAGACTGATGATGGAGCAGGATTGAGTCTCAGGCATGGGGACCCCTCAGGGGTTAGGCTGGTGAAGGGATCTTGGTTCTGGGGTGGCCAAAGCGGGGGGGGGGGCTCAAATTTAAACAGCAGGATTTCTTTAAGGAAATCTCAGCCCCTCCGGGCTCTTCTCCCGCCGCCAGGACTGCTCCCCCTTTGGCCGTCGCCCCTGGGGACTGTCTACACCTGCCAGGGGTAGGTACCACCCTGGGCGCCCACCGGAGCGGTCACCTTTTCGCTCCAGCCTGGGTGACAGAGAGACTAGTTTCCCCGAAGCTCCTACTAAAGTCATTCGCTGCAAACTCAGCGCTGCACCCCAGGCCTCTTCGCGTTCCCGTTCCCCGGAGTGCCAGCGCTGGTGAGAGCTGGGGTGCTGTTGGCCAGAAAGTGTGTGCAAAAGTGGATGGGTGAGCCACTTCCTGGCCTGGAAACCTTGAGTGAGTGGCTCCCTCAGTTTAGTTTTTTTTTTTTTTTAATTTTTATCTTGTTGTTGTCAAATGGGAACTGCGTGCATGGCGGGATGTTCTTGAACTGTAAGAGATACCCTGGGAGCAAAGATCACAGGGCCTAATATACACTAGGCACTGGGGGACAGTCACTTCCCTTCCAACATCATTTTTAGCTCCACGATTGATGTATTATTATTACTCTTGTTAATTTGTTTGTAGGTTTTTAAAAAAATTTGCAGATGTTTGGTATCTTGAAGAAAAAAGTATATTTATCTACCACTGGGGTCAGAGGATGGGAAGGAAGGGCAGGAAGCAGCAGTCTCTTTGCTCCCAACAATCCAGAGGCCTCAGGCTTGGAAGAACCTCCAAGCCTGGGTCTGGAGTTAGGACATCCGCCAGCTGGGTAGCCTGGGGCAGTTTGCTGGTCCTTTCAGAGCCTCTGTGTTGGGTGGGGACAGTGAGGCTTAGAACAGTGAAGGCTGAAAGTGGATGGATGCTAGGCTTTGGGCAAGGCTCAGACACCACGGCTCAGACACCACGGACTCTTGCATAGGATGGGGATAAATTCCATGGTGTTGGCTGGGGGGGGGCTGCTTTGAAGGCAGGCCCTGCTACTGGTGGTCTGAGGGCTTTGGGTCCCTCACTGCTGGTCTGCAGCCTCATTTGCTTTATTTGTAAAAGAGAAAGGCTAGTAGCTACCCCAGGGGGGCTGTGAGAACTAAATGAGATGACAGCTTTGGAGGTAAGAAAGTCCTTTACTTTGTGATTATGTAACAGTACCTTTAAGGACAGAGGTAAGGCTCCTGTGCTTGGGAATTTAGTGTTTGACCGCAGGGGTGGGTACTCATCGGTCACTGTCAGGAAAGGCCTTAACCAAGGGAACTAATATTGAGATTCAAGTGAGCCTCCGACTTGAGCCTGGCACCTCCCTCCCTCCTTTCCTGCTGGCTTCCAGAGCCTTGGGTTCCAGACTCACTGGCCAATTCCAGGAGCCCAGGAAAGACCTCGCAGGTCACAGCACAGAGGTTCCTAGCACAGGTGGACCAGGAGAGTGGGTAGCACTGCCTCTAGGACATGTGTGTGGGACTCTATTCCCATCAGTTTACCAACTGGAGACTTGGAAGTTTTCAAACTCTGTGCCTCAGTTTCCCTGTCTAGGAAGCTATCAAACTCACAGGATTGAGCTGGTCCAATGCACGCGTGGGTAAGGGCTCCCCCTCTCTGGGTCCTGGCTCCCTGGTCCTCATTCATCCAGCGCTTGGGTTACTCATCACAAGCCCCCTCTCATTTTCTTTAGACAAAGAGGGGTAACAAGGCAGCTTGGGGGGGGAGGGGAGGAAAAGGGGAAAGTTGCGGTCCAGGTGAGTGGCTCTCAAAGTATGTTTTCAGACCAGCAGAGTCAGCAGCAGCGCCTGGCAGTTTGTTAGAAATGCATTCTTGGATTCTGGCCCGGACCCACTATATCAACGACTCTGGGGTGGGCTTCAGCAATCCTTTGAGCTACCCAGGTGACTCCCATGACTGTTCAGATTTGGAAATCAGTGCCCAGCGCATTGTCTACCTCACTTTCAAATACACTGGTTTGACACTGGGAAAAGGATTCATGCAAATTGGTTGATACTAATAACTACGGTGTCTCTCCCTGTTACATATTTGTGCCTGTTTGTTGATCATACTTGCCAAGGTTCTATTTTATTGGTCTTGAAAATTGCCCTTGCTAGAATATATCTTGGCATGTGGGGGGGGGAAGAGCACAGACCCACTTTTTAAAAATTACTATTATTATTTGAGACACGGTCTCTTCAAGAGCCAAGGCTGTTGATCTTCCTGCCTCAGCCTCCCAAGTGACAAGATTACAGGCATGTGTCACCACTTCAGGTTCATTTTTGTGTGTGTGTGTGTGTGTGTGTGTGTGTGTGTGTGTGTGTGTGTGTGTTGAGGCCAGAAGATGACATCAGGTTTCTTTCCATCAAGAATCTCCACATTATTTCCCGAGACAGGCTCTCACTTGCACCCAGAGCTTGCTGATTCAGCTAGTCTAGTTAGCCAGCTTGTCCTGGGGATCCTCTGTCTTCCTCTCCCAAGTGCTGAGGTTATAGATGGGTCACCACACCCTCCTGGCATTTATGTGGGTGCCTGAGATCTGAACTCAGATCCTCATGATTTGGGGCAAGTGATTTACCCCAAGCCCCCTTTTAAAATGTCATCTCTTTCATGAATCTTTCAGTTTGATGCATTAATTTCTTGTTATGGTGAAAATTTAATTCATTTTGTCAAAACTTCTTCCTCCCTCTCTTCCTTAAATGAATCCACTCAAGGTCATAAAGTTTCTTCCAAGGACTAGTTTGGTCAAATACATTTTGTTGTTCCTGAGATTGTAAAGTGTTGCTTTTTTGCACCTGCTCTCAAGTGAACAATGCAGAGCGCATACACAGTGAAGAAGAGAGATTAAAAATGCCAAATTCTGCCAGGCGTGCCACAGCTTTAACCCCAGCACTTGGGAGGCAGAGGTGGGAGGATCGCTGTGAATTTGAGGCCAGCCTGAGACTACATAGTGAACTCCAGGTCAGCCTGAGCTAGAGTGAGACCCTACCTCAAAAAACAAAAACAGTCTCCTCCTCCCCCCAAATCCTGAGCTAGGGAAGTGAGGGGCGTGGTAAGGACTCCTGTCAATTCAGAGACTTCCAAGTAGCACACATCTTATGAAGAGAAACTGGGAGCAAGGGCGAAGCTGGCACAAGCCTTGCTGGGAGTCCCATAGGAGAGGTGAGGCTCCCGGGATGAGAGGCAGCCTGCTGGAATTTCCACGTGGTCCATGAATCTGGGTACAAGGTTTATGCTGCCCTTGACTTTCTGTGTGGTTTGGGATTTCTCTGTCTTTACAATGGTGGAGGGATTGACTCAAGGCTCTTAAGTGTATTTGGGCCAGTTATCCTATCTGAAAGATTGATGAGACTATTATGGTCTTCTATACAAAAAACAAGCACACACAGTACGTGGGAGGTAGCTGCCTACCCTGGCCCACCTACCACACTTATGTCTGAGAGTTAAGGAACACTTTCAGTTCTCATGGGGTCCAAGTTTATTCACTATTTCACTCAACAAATATTTATTGATTGAGCATGTACTCAAGTCGTGTCAAGTTAGGTGGGGGCTCAGTTTCCCCACTTGAAAGTAGGAACAATGCAGCTTGAGTCCTTCATTACAGAGTTCACCAACGTGGAGGACTTTGGGAAGAAGGTTCCTGAGAAGGTCCTTGCCCAAAAGCATGTAGCTGGGGAGTGGAGTCTTGACTGTGTGGGCTACAAAGCTCACTTTCCTCCATCTTCCCCCAATTCCCACTCTGGGACCAGGTCTGAGTGCAGGAGATGGCTGCAGAGATGGGGTTCATGTTGGGGTCAGAGGCTGTCATTTCCTTTCCTGGTCCAGGAATTCCTTTAGGGCAGAATAGTGTCAGTGGCTCCCGAGTCCATGTCCTTGGGGGTAGGCGCAGGGAGGGCCTGCCTAGTCCACTGGAGGATGTCAAATAACACCCAGCCAGGGCAGATGAAGAGATAAGGAAAAAGGGGATGCCAACTGGACCTAGGAATGTGTGGACTGAGTTTAGGCTTGTACTCAGCGTATTCCCAAGGCTGGCATTTTTGTACCCTTTAAGAGCCAAGCCCGCTCTCATCCCTCCCCACCCTCCAGCCCTAGCCCCCAGGCTTTATCCGTTTACTGTCATTGCTGTGCTGTGCTGACTTGCTTATTCTTTTTTAAAAAATATTATTTATTTGAAATCAGAGAGAGAGAGAGAGAGAGAGAGAGAGAGATAGAGAGAAGAGAGACAGAGAATGGACACACCATGGCCCCCAGCCACTGCAAATGAACTCCAGATGCCTTTTATGCATCTGGCTTTCTGTGGGTACTCGGGAATTGAGCCCAGGTTGTTAGGCTTAGCAGGCAAATGCCTTTAGCCGCTGAGCCATCTCTCCAGCCTTCTGACTTGTTTTGTCCATCAGCTCTGTGAGAGCAGTGACTTGGTCTCATTTGCTGGTTTGTCTGTCTGTGGAGGGTGAGTGAGCGAGATTCCAAGTATCTTTAGGCCTTGGCTGTGAGGGGATGAAGCCTGGAAGGAAGCTGGTGGCCACAGGAGACAAAGGGCAGGACAGGAAATAGAGAGGGGAGAGTTCTTTTCCCAGGGGTTGTTTGAGCAGTGACCTTGGGCAGATGGCAGAATATACAGGGTGGCAGGGGTGGAGCCAGCCATGGCCTTCTCAAGGGCCTCCAAGCCCTGGCTGCCTCTTCCACTCAGCCATTTTCTCTGTTTTGCTCTCTACAACTTTCCTCCCTTTCTGACAGATTTCTCTGCTCAATCTGCCTTCATCTTAACACTTTTGTTGGGCAAATTACATTAAGATGGATGTTTCAGGTACCCTTTATGGTTTATTTATCGTGATACTGTTTGTATCTCACACTTATAAATAACTTATGTTATAGCTTTTGTTTGTGGAAATGTAACTTACATATTTTATTACGCTTTCTGTAAACCTCAAGAAGAAGCTTGTCAAGGAAGCGCTCTTATCAGCGATCCAAACTATAGGATGTAAAAACTGACACTAACATTATTTTTTAATATGCCAAGGACGTAGGTTACTCTTGCTGTAGTTGGAAAGGTTTGCTGTCATCATAAACTTGCACCTCAATAAAACATTAAGAAGTCTCAAAAGTGATTTTATAAAGTTTAGCAGGATGAATCGGTAGTGGAGCTCACAGACACCACCAAGTGCCCAGGTGGGGACTGGCCTTTCTCTGGAAGTATCTAGGCTCATGGGGTGGGAAGCCCTATGGCTCCTAGTCAGGAAGAACCTAGCTCAAGAATGAAATTGGGGAAAAGTTTGAGTTTTGGAGTTAGGAAATCCTAACTTTGAATCTGGGCTTGTCCTTCCCCATCGTGGAGGACTTTAGGAAGGAGGCATGAAGGGGCCCAGACTGCCAGCTGGAGGAAGGATGGTGCTTGGGAATCTCACCACAGGGTACCAGGACCAAGACTGCTTTAGAGAAGAGAGGTCCTTGCCCAAATGCATGTAGCTGGGGAGGGGCAGAGCTGGGAGGTGATGCCTTATGGGGGCTACCAACCCATTTTGCCCTTCCTCCTCCCTGATTTCTACTCTAAGCAAGTTGAGAGGGTCTAGGTCTAGCTGTGTGATCTCAGGCCGGCCTTCTAGCTTGCTTTTTCTTCTGTAAAGTGGGGGCATTTGGCATTTTTATTGGAAAGCATTAAAAGACATAAGAATTTGTAGGCTTAGCAGGTGTGCAATGAATGATAGTGGTTCTAGTTATTTTGTTTCTCTTGTAAACTCCTTCCATTTCCCTAACATAGTCACCACAGAGAAGTCCTCATTAGCCAGGAAGCTGTCTACGAGAGTGTACCCCCAGTTTGACCTTTGGATGTAAGAACCAAGTCATTACATGTCACAATCAATGTTCTGCCTTAAGAATCAATGTCCTGAGGCTGGGGAGATGGCTCAGCAGTTAACTCTGCAAGCCTGCTGACTTGAGTTCAATCCTGAGGCCCACAGAATGCTGGATGCAGAGGAGCGCATGCGACTGTAATCCCCACGTGTCAACTGCAGTGGGAGATGGAGTCAGGAGAATCCTGAAAACTCATAGGCCAGGTAGACTGGTTTCTGTCTCCAAGAAGGTGGAAGCGATGGTTTTTAACTGTGTATGAAGATTGAGCAAAAAAGTATAACCCACCAAAGACATCAAAAGGCGGTGCACATCCTCCAGGTTACCCTTGAGCGATGGTCTTCAAGCAGCATTACAGTCCAGGTTTAAAGACCACGAACAACAAATCAATTGAGTCATTTTTCTGTTTTTGTGCATCTGGCTTCATATGCCTACTGGTGCCCCTTTTGTGCATCTAATTTTACGTGGGTACTGGGGAATCGAACTCAGATTATTAGACTTTGCAGGCAAACGCCTTAACCGCTGAGCCACCTCCAGCCTACATAGCTTTTTATTCAATATTTTATTTGCAAGAAGATATAGAGAGTATGGGTGTGCCAGGACCTCCAGGCACTGCACAAGAACTCCAGGTGCATGTGCCACTTTGTGTATCTGGCTTTATGTGGGTGCTGGGGAACTGAACCCAGCTCATCAGGCCTTGCAGGCAAGCGCCTTAACTGATAAACCATTTCTCCAGCCCAGATTAAAAAAAAATAATGTGGATCAGTGTCTTCTAATTCATTGAAATACACATTTTAAACCTGTAACTGATCCAAGGGAACAGCCCTTAGTTACAGTTTTGGATAAATAGCCAGGAACACCTCATCTGTGCTTATGCCAGGGTTAGACACTCGGCACCCATGAACGTACTTCTTGTATGTACTTCTCTCTGCAGCATTTGTAGTTTAAGAACAGTGTAAGAGGCCTTAGTAGAAATAAACAGTGGCCAAAGGGCAATTCTCTAACAGCAGATAAAATTCTGGACACAAGCTTCCTTGCAACCTCACTGTACCTCCAGTGGAAAAAAGCCTTACTTTAGAAAAATCTTATTTACATGGGGTCCTTTCTCTACAGTTCAAATTAATAATGGGTTTATACTAGCACTTAACTTGTTTTTCTTGCCCAGGAAGATCCCAGGTCAAAAATCTGGATGCTAATGTGATTGATGGAGTCAGTTATTTTTTTGTAGCTGCAACCAAGTGGAAAACATTATAGATGTGCGTATGGACTTAGCAGACAATGCAAGTCTAATAAGAATCCAGATGCAGCCTCCAACCCCACTGAGAGGGGAGAGGATGGCAAGATGGCCAACTGCTGGAGAAAGCCAGCTCAAGGCTTTTCAATTTAGCTAAAGAAAACATAGCCGGCGTCCAATTACAGGTTAGAGGACTGAACATGGGATGGAAGAAGCCATGGAAACAAGAGTCCTGCAAGTGTCTGTGGCACCAAATCCCCTTATCCACAGCGCTGTCAGTGGACAAGTTGGAATTCCTCACTCTGTACAAATGCAGATGGTGGGTAATGGATGCTAATGCTGTGAGCAATAGTTGGCTGGAGTTCAGGCATCAAATCAGGGTGCTTCTGCAGGCTGCAAGCCACTCTGCAAAGAAACAACCCTAAGGTTTATCTAGGTGTCCACACCCAGGGGGCTTTTCTCTGCAGTTCAAACCATTCATAACACACAATGCAGGGACCCTGTGCTATCCAGTCTCCTGCCCTAGAGAAGGCTGTTTACAAAGTGCTAAAAACCAGACAAATCTAGATTAGTCAGGATTCAGTGTTCTCAGGTTATGTTCTGAAGGCTTGAGGCAAAATTTGAGGCAAGTTATAATACCAGAGACCAGTTCTTGATTGAGCATGGGCTGAGGTACCTGGCTTGCCTTAGAACCTACACTGTAGGATTGTCTATTTATGCACTAGAATCCTTCCAGAAGGGCAAGGCGTGCAAACGTGGCATACATCTGCATTTTAGGCTTGTGTGTATAAGGTGGTAGGCACTGTGCAGCTGTCAGCACTGTTTAGTTTACACCTGTGGTCCGAGCACATCACATACTGATCGAAGTAGTAGTCCTTTGTGTACCCTCCACAGGTTGTGGTGTGTGTGCACAGGTGCATGAGGACAGAGAATTTTGGTGTCTTCCTCTATGGCTTTTTTGCATTGTTTCCTTGAGACAGTCTCTCACTGAACCCAGAGCTGCTGCTTTCCAGCTAGACCGGCTGACCAGCAAGTCCCAGGGATTCTTGTCTTTGACCCCTGCAGGATTGGGGCTAGGCATGTGTGACCAGGAGCCATGCCAAAAAGGGTCCCCCTTGTGGGTACACTATCTCCCAAGCCCACTCACACGCCTGTTTCAATCTTGGGATAGAATGTCTCTACAGAGGCTACTCTCCTATGGGTCTCTGTCCCTCATGAAGGCAGACTCTCCAGGCTCAGGCACATCCTGAATCAGGTTTGCGTCTGTGGCGGGAGGAAAGGGATCCTTAAGCTAGGCTTTCCCACTTGCTCTTCCTGTCCAAGGAAAGGTCACAGTGGAACATCCCCCTCCCTCTACAGGGAAAACCAAGATTTGAAAACTTCCCAGTTTGAAAGGAGAAACCTGTAGCCAAACTCAACTTGTCTAGCAAAGTCCAGGTAAGTAATGGCAGATAGCTTTCGGCGAGCGCCATCTCTCTTGGCCCTCAGTGTTTGTGTGAGCTTTTCTGATGCGTGGGAGTGAACCAGCGACTTCACTTCTAGTGCACTGAGAACCCAAGTCATGGGCTATTCCTGAGCTTAGATACATTGTTGAACTCTCTTGACTCCTCTCCTCTGAAGAAAGGTGCTGGGTTGTGAACTGTTCTTGTGCAGAGGCCCTGTGGCCCAAGAACTGAGGCAACAACCTGTGAGAAAATGACTCCTGCTAACAAACATGAGTGAGTGAGGATACGGGTCCTTCTCCACTTGGGCCCCTGAACCAGGGACCAGCCATGGATTTCTTAATCTCCATGAATTGTGAGAGAATAAATATTTTAAGCCACTGAAAGTTTTGAGGCAATTTATAGTATCATAATAGAGTTCTAAGAAACGGTGAAAATGAACTTAAACATTATTAACTTTACTATTTACCAGTAAGAGAGGCTGGAATTTCCTTTGAGGCAGATCTGTGTTCAAATTCTGCTAAATGGCTTGCCTTATATTCCTCATGTGTACAGTTCAGCTGTGAGGACGAAGAGTGAACATGGCCAGGCTCATGGCGGGTGTTCCATGCTTGCTGAGTGTCTTCTCTAGCCCAGTGGGCTGTCCAGTGTGCTCTACAAGTCCAGCCCTTGGGCAGACCTCCCTGAAGCTGGGAGGGGCAGGCTGGCCAGTCTTCTTTTGAGGGCAGCTGAGCCTTTCTCAGCCCCTGTGCAATCCCCAAATGATCTCTGGCAGTGTGGCGAAGAGAAGCGAGCACACATTGTCATTTTATTTTGAACATTTTAATGCAAATCATATACTGCTTTTAGATCCTAGACATTTGTCAAGAAAACAGTGCTGGAATAGAATAAGCTTTCCACAGCACTTTTTATTTTTTGGTGTGGTGTGAGTGCAGTGATAAGCCCCAAGAAACAGAACTCTAGACTCCAGACCGAGGAGTTCATAAATACTTGAGAAGTTGAGGTGGGAAGACTGCAGCAAGCTCCAAGCCAGCCTGGGCTACATGGCAAGACTATCTTAAAAAATGAAGACAAATTGGGCTGGAGATATGACTCAGCGGTTAAGGCACTTGTCTCCAGTGCCTAAGGCCCCGGTTCAATTCCCCAGGACCCACATAGGCCAGATCCACAAGGTGGTGGCCTTGGTGTTCTCTCTCTCTTTCTCTCTCTCTCTCTCATCATCTATCTCCTGTATCTCTCGGCTTGAAAATGAATAAATAAAATATTTTTAAAAAAAATGAAGACAACTTAAAAAAAAACCTAAAATAATAGAAACTCTTCTAAAACTCCCAAATATCTGATGTTTCACAGTCCAGGATTTGCTTTCTCCAGGAAAACTGGATCTACTAATGAATTGGAGAGTAACGCTCAGGCTTTCCTAGCCATCAAATACTAGTAGTAGTCCCAACGACATGGCTTCCCCTGGTTTTCTTCAAACATGGAAGACAAACATTTTGAGATAAACTTGGGTGACTCTGCTTTTATATGACAAGCCCGTTGCAAAATTCAACTATCAAGAGAAATGAGATCACAAGAAGAGCCCGCGGATTTCCTCATTCAGCAAGGCCAACCATATCAGAAATGAAGGGTGCGATATTTATTGTGAGCCTGAACCATGAAGACAGAGCAACGAGACACAAAACCCATCGGACAGTGGCAATCTCAAATTAATAGCCTAGTTACACTGCATAGCAAACCGCCAAAGCCTTTTTCTTTTTTTGTGCTTGGATTACGTCACAATCCTAACAATGGTAAGGAAACCAGCTGTCCCATCCTCTGAACTTTAACACTAATGTTTGGATGGGCCAAGAAAAGATGCTGCCTCAAATGTTACATGTTAATTAGTCACCTTCGGCTTCTCTTAAAAATTAAGCAGAACCAGAAGCACCAGGTGCTGGTGAACCCAGAACTTGTTATGGGGCTACAAGAGTCCTGAAGAAATCTCTCTGTAGGCAGTAATGGAACAGCTTAATTCTTCTAGACTGAGCCATTTCAGATTTATGCCAGTGGAAAGCAAACATTGTTTGTAAGTCATTTAATTGTGTTATTGTCTCTCAACTTTATCAGATGCTGCTGAAGCAGAGAGGCCTGTGTGCAGTCCTGGGGGAGGCTCTTCAGCACTCCTAGGCTTGTTCTAAATGCCCACAGCCCAGAGTCTCTAATGCACCTTTTTCCAGACGTAAAACTAGCTAATAATTTACCAGGTTCAAAGGGCATGTGTCTCAGCCCAGGATCATGGTAAAGGCTTTACCTCCAACAACCTGACTACCTTGATTGCAGAACCATGAACTCGTACACACATAACTGCAAACCTGGTTTATTATATTCTTTGGTTAAATATTGTTTCCACACCTTCCAGATGTGGAAATTGAGAGCCCAAATAATGATCTTGGTAGGAAGACTGAGGACATGTTTTGCTTTTTCAGAGTGAACATTGCATTTACACTGTATGTGTACTGTTAACAGATCTTAAAATTAGGTCAGTCTTAAAACTGGAGGGCTTCTGTTGTTGTTTTTTTTTTTGTTGTTGTTGTTGAAAACAAGGTAGGCTCTCAAGGGCTAGGCAGCATCAGTTTTGGGACCTAGACCTTTGAGAGTCTCTTGACAAAGGCTACGTGGTGTATGGTCAGCTCATCATGTCCAGACTGCCCAGTTCGGTGTGGCAGTCACTGCGCAGGGCCTCTGCTATATCTCTTCTGAAGATGGAGAGGTTCTGGGTAAACCTGTGGGAGGAAGCAGCAGGTCAGCTGTAGGCTAAGTGAACTTCCAGATGAAAAGTTATTGTGGAGTTCAGGACCCTGGAGAGGAGCCCCTGAAGGAAGGCTCCCAAGTGCTGTGAGCACCTTCCCGCTCTGCCAGAACAGCTTGCTCCTTCCAGGAAAGCCAGTCACTACTGAATTCACCCTATTTCAGGACTGAGGGGCATTATGGGTTTCTACTATTTAAAACATTCTTAAAAAGTCAAATTAACAGCCTCAGCTAGAGCGAGACCCTACCTCGAAAGACCATAAAGTCAAATTAAAGCCAGCCATGGTGCGTACACCTTTAATCCCAGAACTCTCAGGTTGAGGCAGGAGAATCATTCTGAGTTCAAGGGCCAGCCTGGGATAGAGTACTAGGTTCGCCTGGGCTAGAGTGAGACCCTGTTTCACCCCCCCATCCACAGTCAAACACATACATGGAAAAGAGTAAGAAGAACCTAAATTTATGCCCCAAATACCGTATTCAGAAGGCTGAGGCAGGAGGATTGAGTTTGAAGCCAGTCTGTGCTATGTAGTAAAACCCCATTTAAGCTCAGATTAAAGAAAGCAACCAAGAGGAGGCACTGGGTTCAGAGCCCAGGTAGGCAGCAGGGATGAATACTCAGTCATCTGTCATTCGGTCCTAAGGGAAGCAGGACAGTGGATGAAGACAACTGAGAGAGGGCTGAGAGCCTCTCCCTGACGTGGTGCACACTCCAAGGACCGCAATCCTTGCTAGCTGCCACTCTCGTGAAACCAGCAACTCCGGAGCACCACTGAGCTTTGCAAGCTTCAGGGAAGTAATCTCTCTCCAGAGGCACCTGAGGGTTTTCTCCACGTATCACATGCCCTTTTCCAGCTTCTGAGGCAGTGAAATGGGAGCCTGGGAGAAGGTCTTTCAGTGAAGTGCCGACATGGAGGACTGGTGGAGTACATTACAAATGGCATAGGTTTGAATTCCACCACACCTATCAAAGATCAGCATGGGCAGTGTTTATCCATGAACACATTTTCTCCATACAGTATTCATTACTGTTGGTCTCCCTACTAGAATATAAGCTCCACGAGGGCAGGAATCATGAACACTGTTTGCTATTGGTAGGCTTGCACAAAGTAGACTCAGTAACATTTTACGAATTCAATGGATGAATTCAGGTCTAACAGGTTACGTTTGGTTCTTCTTAGTTAGGTCTCCTTGGCCATTGCTACCAGCTACCCTTAAAGGATAGGAAGCATAGGTCGTCTATGTCAGGCTTTCTTCCACTGTTATGTTAACACAATCAGTCTGATCATTGTCTCCACCATTCTGGTGAAGAAATGAGTGGCACAAAGCACAGAAGGTGGGGATAGAATTTAACTGGGGTCAGCCTGCTTGCAAGGCTTGTGCTTGTTCAAATGCGAGGAGGCCTTTCTTCATCATCCATGGTTGATACCTCTCCTATTATTTTTATCTCTCCTGTTGGATTATAAACTGCTTAAGAGCAACACAGTTAATAATCTCTGCATGTCTACTAGCATTTTGCTGAGAAGAAAGCAAATGCCTCAGTAGTGAATGGAATGGTCTCAGGTGTGGGATCACAAAGTGTAACAGAAAAGCCACATCAATATGGGAGCTGTGTTAAGCACAATCCATTTTTTTTTTTTGCAACATACCTGGAATGTTTGCTTCCTGCAGAGATGCCCTAATGGGCAACACTCACCTGTCTCTGTTTTTGACAGACAGGTTCTGCTCCACTCCTTCCATCAAATTACTGAAACACTGAGCAAGGACCTCCTGCTTGGGGAGAGGCTGGCAGTTTATCAGATTTGCTCTCAGTTCACTGAAATACTGTTGGGAGAGAGAACAGTGTCAGGGCTCTGCCTCCAAACCTGGCATGAAGGAATGTGTGGAAGAGAGAAGGCTAGACCAGCTTGGATCTTCTCAGTCGAGTTTCCATCCAAGTCTACATGGAACTTTCCTGAGCCACAGAGACACTCCTAGGTGTAAATTATTATCCTTTCTCCTCTCAACCTCTTACTGTACTGTTCTCCTGTCACTGCCTCCTCCTCTGTGGGAGACTGAACCCGGGTCTTTCTGTCATAGGAAGGTTTCAAGAGGAAGGGCTCCCAGGCAGAGGGGAAGACCTTCAACTGCCCAGGGAGCACTTCAGGTGACTTAAGGTGAGACCATGGTCTCCCCTTAGGCCTCTTCATCCTTCCTGGCTTCAGTGAATCATGCCAATGGCTCTGGGCTACATTCCAAATCTCCGTCCTTGAGGGTTCCATGGGTCTGCTGTCTGTTGTGCTGAGGCAGGGTATTAGGGGGCCTGCTTCGTTCTGGGAGAGCTTGCTGGCACTAAGAAGAGCATCTGTCATACCTGGTCACAGATACCTGCTCAGCTTCTTGTCTTCTGTGGGGTCTGGAGCTTTTATACAAACACAAGCTCTGGTGCTGAACAGAGCTCCTAATCACTGCATCAGCCTAATTTCAGCAAAAGACAACATTTGCCAATCATGTGTTTATCTTTGCAAGCCCAAGCTGCATGATATTTAATTTCCATCATACATTAGAACAGCTCACATCAAAACACACACATAATTAATATGTAGTCAGACTAATACTTAAATACTATATATCAGAGGCATTATACTTAAACCACAATGTCTTCCTGAACAAGATTGGGAATGCACAAAACTACTTATTTTTCCCTTTTATAATGATGCAGTGACTCACACCAAATAGAAAATTATTAGTTTTTCATCTTAAACCATGAAATATTGCCTCCATCAGTAAAGTATAATATTGTGATGTCATAAGCCTTTTCTAAACACTGAATTTGCCCTTATTCCCTCTCAATCATTTTAAAAGAACTGCTCTCTTTTATAGAGCCTGGATTTAAATCACAGTAACACCGAGGGAAGATGAATGACAGTGCTATTGAATGTGGCTAAAATTGGATACTTCAGCACAGGTGAGTGATGAGACAGCGCTTCTCTTCTTGATATATTTTCTTCTTCTATTAGTTTCCTTCTAAGGCTGGGATTTTAGTTTGAATTTTAATGTATGCAGCTGCCTTTAATCTCACTGTCCTTTCCCCAGTACTACCTTATTGTATAGACAATTCATTCTCCGAAGCAGTAATGCACTGTTCCTACCAACTGCTGGCACGCTGTGGAGGCTGGAGATGCATGCTCTCCATTGAGAGGCACGACTCTATGCACAATCCCTCAAGGGCTCTTGCTGCCACTGGCTATGGGAGTGGGGGTCCTAGACCTGAGAGACTGAGGGAGGAGACAAAAGAGCTGTTGCTCACAATTTCCTGGAATGGGGGAGAAAGTAAGGAGGACTTTAAGAACCTGCCAAGCAGTCACACATGTAGCCTGTGTGTTTGCTGAAAGTGTGTGTGGGGGGGTCTGAGGCCTTCTGGGGGAAGGTGGCATTGTGGACTTGTCTAGGGCACAATTCTTTGGTCCAGGGTTCTACTACTACATCTTCAGTATATGGTATAACCTGGTGTCTGATCTTTTTCTTCCTCTTCCCTGGGATCAACTGGAAAGCACACTCACCTTCTCGTTGAGCAGAATGAGTCCCAGCAGAGGCCTGGACACTGACCACTGGTTCCGACAGTCTTCAAAGACAATGGTGTTCATGAGGATGGACATCATCTAGAAGGAAGAGTCACATGAAGACTGGGATACCCTGGCTCTGAGCTCACTTGAACTCTACACCTTTTATGTTCTCTCCTTCAGTCCCTCCATCTTGCTGATGGCTTGGAGAGCGCATCCTGAACAGACAGCTTCGACTCTGGAAGCCTATAAAGTGGTTTGTATAAACCCTTGCCCAAGATCCCCAGCTTGGTGAGAACCTTGTCAGTGAGCAGAGAGGTCAGAGGCCAGAGTCTACAGGCTTAGTCTCTGCCTCTAATCCTCATATACTTTCCTCAGTGCTAGGGCAGCAGGCCAAGGCCCTGTTAACTTCCTGTTGTCTTCTCATCTTACCAAAGAGGAGATGGTCATGCCATGAAGGAGCACCATCTCTCCACAACCCCCGTGTATGAGGGGGAACAGGGGATACCTTCCATGGGATCCTGGAATGCTATGTTCTTACTAGCTCAGACTGGTAAATAATCCTGAATTCACTCCTCATTCACTCACTCCAAGTACATATTCATCCATCCTTGTAGCTGCTGTGTTTACAGGAGATAAGAGAACACAGGCATCTATTTAAACCTCTGTGCCTAAGGACCTCGAAGCCTCCTAGGGAAGACTACAGAAAAGTAGTAGGAAACAGGCCTGGGAAAAGAGCTGTGGAACGGGCAGGAGGAGAAATCCCTCCAAATTCTTTTTTTTTTTTTATTGTCCATAATGAGTTACATTGTTTAGTGGGCCAACAATGAGTTGTTATCCCCAATTCCTCATTGCCCCCCTTCCCCATCCCCAGTCAGCTGGATATCCTCCTCCATGGACCATCTGTATCAGTCTTTGTGGTAGGGGACCATGTATAGCCTAGTCTTCAGCCGGGTTCTCCTGACCCAAGTGTGTTGTTACTGAGGGGTGCCATGCCTCTGATAGTCTTCCCCCATCATGGCTCTCACAATCTTTCTGTCCCCTCTTCCGCTCAGTTCCCTGAGTCGTGGTGGGTGAGTATTAAGGATGCTTTAATGTTGTGAGCTTAGGGGTTTCTGTGTCGAGAACCGTTGGTTTCTGTCTCACTGGCTTATCCTGTGTTGATTGAATGGCTGTGGCTGTGGGTCCCTTGTTCATCCCGTCATTCTCTGCAGGGTTCCCTATGGATCCTCCATGATATGACTGTGGTGGCTCTTCTCTTGCCAGGATCTCAGCTTTCTGCCTTCCCTCCAAATTCTTGAAGAGAAGTTAGGGAGAGTCTATGGAGAAGGTGACACTTAAGGAATTCATCACATGCAGACAAAGAGGCAGAACAGGAGGGTGGGAATGAACATAATGGGTTTGCAATGGTAAGGAACTGTGTTTCAGGAGAGGTAAGTGAGTCAAAATGAGAGACTCCAGGGCCAAGTTGGAAGACCATGCTGAGGAACCTCAGGCAAGAGAGCCAGTGATGGGTCTGTGCCCAAAGTGAGACATGCAGAAATTGCCTTGTGCAGGCAAGATGACAGGAGGGAGGCTGAGGCTGCTGCACCAGTCCAGGCGATCCGTCATGAAGAAGGGCTCAATCTCATTATGAGGAATTTCTGTTCTTAAAAAAAATTATTTTGCTTGCATATATGTGGAGGTCAGAGGAAAAACTCAGTGTGTCTGTGTTCCACCTTCTGAGACAGGGTATTTCCCTGCAACTACAAGCTTTAGACTGCATCTCATTTTACCTGAGTGGTAGGGAAGTGAACTCAGGCTGGCAGGTCATGCAAGCTAGCACCTTTAAAGACTGAGCCGTCTCTCCAGTTTCTGTTTTTTATCACACATTGCAGCCCATCTATTCCTAGGGCTTTAGAATCTCGTTCCCAAGGCAAGCACCACCGCAACTTGGCTTACTTTATTGGTGTCTCTTAGGAAAAATTTTAGGTAATCCAATTTACCCTGTGATCTCTGGCAAGTGACTGGACCTCTTCCCTGTATCTGTTTAATTAACTCTAAAGAAGGAAATAACTACACAGAAGGAATGTTTGAGAATCAAATGAGATGATGTATGTCAAAATTCTACAAAGAACAAAAAGTATTCTAGACATTGAAGGTATATAATCACAACAGTTAACAAGCATCTCTGCAGCTCTAAACATCTGCCATTCCCTCCTCCACCACCATCATAATGATTAAGCTGGTTGCAAACATAATCTGCCAATCCCATATTTGTTGCATGTCCAGTCTCTCTAGAGAGAGGCTAGATCTGATGCCTGATTTGGTGAATATCATTTGCAGATCATGTGTTGCCATGTACATCTAATAGGCCACCCAAAGTCATACAACCACAAATTAAATTGACAAGCAAAACTAACAGATCCATAGAGACAGTCTAAAATATTATGGGCTTCACAATCTGAAGGCAGAATGGATATTTTAATGGAGAAGATTAAAGTCAGAGGCACCAAATTCTTCTAGTAACTGACAAAGCATCCTGCAGTGATGTGCCAATTACTTTATACAGCTCTCTCGTGGATTCATTTGTCTGAATGCATGTATTTATGTCTGTAATAAGTAAGGGGATGTTTGAATAAAACACTTTTCTAAAAATAAAGTTGGCAAAATGGATGATATTTTTATTTTTTACTTTTCTGGAAATATGTAAAGTAGGGAGCAATCTGCTTAAATAGCATTGATGTGGTATCCCATTTCCATAATTCCTTTAGTTTTTGAAAAATATTTTATTTATTTGAGAGAGAGAATGAAAGAAAGGGAGAGAGAGCAAGAGAGACAGAGAGAGACAGACAGAGAGAGAGAGAGAAAGAGAGACAGAGAATGAGCACGCCAAGGGCCTCCAGCTATTGTGAAAGAACTTCAGGAATTTGGCTTTATGTGGGTCCTGGGGAAATCAAACCTGGGTCGATAGGTTTTTAAAACTATTCTTTATTTATTTATTTGCAAGCAGAGAGAGACAGAAGAGAGGCAGAGAATGGGTGTGCCATAGCCTCCAACCCCTGCAAACAAACTCCAGGTGTATACACCACTTTATGCATCTGACTTTACGTGGATGATACCAGGGACTCGAACCTGGGTTGTTAGGCTTTGCAGGCAAGTACCATAACCACTGATCCATCTTTCCAGCCCCCATGGAAGAATGCCTGAGGCAACGCTGAGTTACAGTTCATTTGCCAGCACTGTAAGGTCTTGGTGGGAGCTCCTTGTGGTCAAGTGAACACTGAAGGAGGACTCTCTTGGCCCACACTACGTCATTAGGCAGTCAGTATTTGGTTCAATAGTGGCTGTGTGAGCTTGGCTTCATTTCTTCATCTTTCACTCAATTCTAACACTAATTCCCCTTCCTCCTTTATTATGGCTTTAACAGTGATTTGCAAGAATTTCTCTTAATGAAGAAAAAAAACCATATGGTATGTGATAGGTAGAAATTTTGGACTCAAAATTGAGCCCCAATCTGGCTCTGTCATTTAACTTGTGGCATTGGATCGAACAAGTCTTTGAGCCTTTAGTCCTTAGACATAAAGTGCAGGACTATAACTATAAGGGGTGTTGTGTATACTAAGCAATTTGTACTGTCTTGGTCACATAGTAGGCCTTCAGTATAATGTTCCCTTACTGGAACTATGGCTACCCCTTGGCCTAACACAATGGAATTTCATGGCTCAAGGAAGTATCCCAACTCATGTCTTTATTAGACAAATGAATGAGATTATAGTTCACAATTCTCTAACTTCACTGAGAGTTGCAGCTCAATATACAAGTAATAACCTGAAAGGAAGCAGCCCAGAAAGCATCCCAATTTAGTCTGGAATGTGTGTCAGTATGGATTGTGAATGACAGTGAGTCTGTTATCTGGAGTCTTTCAAATTAAAACACAAAATTATAGGCTAGGGAGGTGGTTCAGTGGGTAAAGCACTTGCAATTCAAGCATAAGAATACCAGGTTCGGATCCCCAGATCCCATGCAAAAGCCTGAAGCCATGGTGGGCATACTGATGGAGAGGTAGGAGGAGGAGGCAGGAAAATTTTTCCCAAAGCTTGTGGAGCAGCTGGGCTGGAAAAGCAGTGGTAAACAACATTCACGATAGACAGACCAAGTCTCAAATGAGGTGGAATTTGAGGACCAATACCCCAAAGTTGTCCTCTGACCCCCACACATACACACCTGAAGACACCACCCCCCACAGTAGTCTGGAGAGAGAGCTCAGTGGTTAAGAGCATGTGCTGCTTAAGCCTAGGGCCTGAGATTGTCCAAGTCTGTCATGCACAGCTGTAACCCCAGGCTTGCAGCTCTGGGTTGAGGGAGATACCTCAAGCTCAACAATGAACTTGGCTGTGTGAAGTTCTCTTCTGGCTGCCACACAGGTGTACAGCACGTGCATGTGCACACACATGCACACACTACCCATAAAATACTAATGCCATACATACTCTACACACACACAGAAAACTAAATAAAACTTAAAATAAGACTTAGTGATGTGATGTGTCCCACTGTTCATTCCCAGCTCCTCCTACCCACCAACCCCACCAAGGGTGTGAGGCATACTGCCCTTTCCCCAGCTTCTAGGCCACAATTCCTTTCAGCAGGGCATTTCATAAGTAAATGCTCTTATTTCACATATTTTCTGCTCTACCTTTTGCTGCCACTGAATAAGCAGAATTGTGGTTTCTCTGGACACTACTGCTAGATAGTGCCACAGCCTGCAATGTGTCAGAAGTTAACCTACAAAGAGCTGAGGAGATGACAGAGCACTGTAGAGAAAACAGTTCTGGCTTTAGTCTATGCCCACGGCTAGAACTTGAAATGGACAAACATTTATGCTGATTTATTGTTTATTTCCAAGGATCTTGTTATTGTAGGCAGAGCCTGGACATTATTCCAAGCCCCTCCTGTCCCTTTAGCCAGCAACTTTCAGGAGGGATGGTTGTGGGAGGCTTTCAGATTATAAAGGTTTAAGTCTGAGACACCATAGTTTTAATGACAAGAACTTCTACATACTAGTAAACTCACCATCTAGCAATGGTAAAAGCCGTCGCTTATAGAAAATCTTCTCAGAGCTCAGCACCCTCCTAGCCACTTGCACACATTATCTCTATTCTTAACTAATCCTGGGAAGTAAGCAGCTGTCTCCCATGTTCACAGACTAAGGCTTAGCTTGATCAAGGTGCTGCTGTACCAGGATGTGAGGCTGACACAGGTCATGTGCGAAGGTCTGCCTGAATTCATCATGCCAGCCTGCTGCCTGTCACTGTCAGGTTGGTTGGTGGTGAGTGAGGTGCAAGGCCAACCTCAGGGTGACTGAAGCAGTACAACTGTATGCCTCTGAGGTACTGTCACTGAGAGATGAAAGGTCATTTCTGGGCACAGCTCCCTCTTCTACCTTCAGTACACCTGCTGGATGTGCTGCCCCTCTGCACCTCCTCTATGCTGTCACCCTGGTATTTGTTCACGAGCCCTGCAGCTGCTGAAATCCCTGCAAGTAGACTCTAGGGCCACGGTTCCTGGAGAGTTCTCAGCAGAACTTTCTGCTTACACATGTGATTAGCATGTCTTCAGACTCTCAAATTGAACGATAGTAAACTTAAGAGACTATCTCTGGAAAGTGGTCCACTGAACATTTTTATAAAAAATGCCTTACCTCCATCCAAGTGTACTACATACATAGCACTTAAAATTAACCCAGTAGAAGTCAGTAAATTGAACTATTTTGAGTTATAATACCTTTGAGTTATAATACCCTCTATAGAATGAGAAGTTACCATTGTTGATATTTGAGCCTGCTGAATATTGTAACTAATCTGTATCTTATAATGTTGTAAGAAGTAAGTGAAAAACTTAAAACTCTCCCCATTTCCATCCCAGACATAAAGCTGAGTCTGAGGTGATGGCAGAGAACACCAGCTCTTCCTCCCCACCTCAGCCTCTTTCTGGAGTTGAGAAACATTTTAACAATTCCACAGATTTGCTATCTGGTGATCAGACAGATGCCCTGGTTGAGGTCAGGACCTGGGAGAACCCGTATGCAGCTGAAGGAGGAAATGATCCAGGTTTTCAGAGTTTGTAGAAGGAAGAGACTTTCTGTCAGCACCAAGTGCTATGCCTGAGGATGGATACACACACACACACACACACACACACACACACACACACACACACACACACAGTAGATACTGAAATGTGATCCTGCACAAATTAGGTAGTCTTTAGGGACAAGGAGTCAATTGTTCCTTTGTCTGCCATCTTCCTTTGTGGTATTATTGGAATGTTATGAAAAATAAGCATAATGGACAAATAAGCATATATTTTAGTTGTATTTTCCTGCCTAGATTAACGAAGCCCACCATCAAAATTATATTAAAATTTAAAATGTACATATTAAGCATATTCCTATATGCACATATTATTTTTGCAGCCTCACAATGGCAGTATTTACCATTTTAAATGAAAAAAATCAAATGAAATGAAGGTGAGGTGAGCTTCTCTTTTAAAGAAACAAGACTACAATACAATCACTTATGGGTGACCTATTCGCCTCTGGAATCACCTGGGAGTCTTGCTTGCTTGGCCTTGCAGTGTCAGCCTTGCTCTAATATTGAAAAAAAAGCTAACCTCAAAAGCACCCCAGGATTGGTAAACTCGGCTGGCTCTGGCCAAATATTAGCACTACCTTCACATACAAGCAACAATACTCACTTCTGCCATCTCTCCTTACAGAAAGTTAGGGGTGCTTTTGCTCCAAGTGATGAATTGCCTGCAATATTTAAAAACTCTCCCATCCATTGCGAAACCTAAGGAAAAACACAACCCCATTCTGCTGTTCTTTCAGTTTTCTCCATTACCAACTTTACCTCTAGTTCTCAAAACATTCATTTAAATCATTGTTTATTGAGGAAAGAATTACCTGCCGGTCTCCTAGCTTGTAAGAACGCAAAGTTGGAATGAAACTTCAGGATTAATTAATTGACAGTACCACATGCAATGTGCCTATTCTGAATGTTATAGCACACATCTCAATAAAAACAGCTTTATTTTCCAGGGTTGAAATAAATTATAATAAATAATTCATTTCAATGGCAGAGATGTACTGGAGAGCAACAGCAACAAAATTGACTATGTACACTGGGAGTCTCATTCCTGAATCTTCATTATCCATCTGAAACTTCTTACGAGTAGTAAATCATATTTCAAGTGGCTGCAGATCTCATAAAGCAGCTTGCTGCATTAAAATAAACCAGAAAACCTGGGGCACTGGAGGACTGCGGGGTTTGCCACTCAGCACTATTTGGGAACCTTTCTCTTGCTTTCACCTTGCCAATATCAAACAGAACGCATTTCAATTTGATGTCAAAATTAGGCATTTCTTGTCAAAGTCGCCATCTAAATTTCCTCTGGTTGCTTCTCAGGACCATTGGGAAGATCTGTATGTTTAGCTTTGGAATAGCTCTCAAAAGCTATTTTTCCTTATTTTGTTCAAATGACACACGGCACTGCAGGAATGGCTAACAGGAAGCAGCATTCAAGAGCCTCTATTAGGGCTGGAGAGATGGCTCAGCAGTTAAAGACACTTGCTTGCAAAGCCTGACAGCCTGAGTTTGATTCCCCAGTACCCATGTAAAGCCAGATGCCCAAAATGGTACATGTGCCTGGAGTTCATCTGCAGTGGCAGGAGGCCCTGGTATTCCCGCATTCATTCTCTCTCTCTCTCTCTCTCTCTCTCTCTCTCTCTCTCTCTCTCTCAAATAAGTAAATAAAAATATTTTTTAAAAATCCATGCTAAAGACAGAAAAGAACCTCTACTGGCCTATGCTGGCCTCCAAGGGTCCCCAACAAAGCAAAGATAGCTGGAAGGAGACCTTATGTGCCATGATTCTGTCTGAAGAGACCATTCTATATGCATAAGCCAAGTGATAGCACATCACTTTATCCAGGAACAAGGATGCATCAGGAACAGGAAATAAAATGAGAAGATGTCCAGAAGACAGGGCGTACTTGACATGTGTAAAGGATTCATGGCCCCTCTATAGAAGACTCTAGCAGGAAGTAAAGCCGAGGGTGAGGAGTTAGAACCTGGGCTAAGTCCAGGCTCCTTAAGACCTTTTATGCCATGCTAAAAACAGAAACGAGTTGGGGCCAATACATTGAGAGTAGCTGTCAACGGCTATTTAAGGAGGAAGTGAGACGATGAGGCCTGCCATTTAGAACAATCACTGATGAGGCTCTGAAGAAAAGGATCATGGGTAAGCACTAGAGGCCAGGTAACAATGAGGGCCTCACAAGGTTATGAGGTCGGAGAGGCAGAAAGGACAGTCAGAATTTGCATGCCTATTTTTCTTTCTAGCCATTCTTTCTCTGAGAGAAACTAGGACATGGGAGCTGTAAGTAAACTCAGAACTTTTAAGAATATACCCTTCAGGATGAGGAGATGGGTCAGTGGTTATAAGTGCTTGCTGTGCAAGCCTGCCCACTGGAGTTTGGGTCCCCAGACCTGTGTAAAGCAGATGTAAGGGTCAAACATCTGTAATCCCACTGTGCCTACAGCTGTGTGAAGTAGATTCAGAATCCCAAAGCTCACAGGACAACTGGCTTTGGAGTTTGTAAATTGCAAGCAACACGAGAAATCTTGTCACAAACAGGATGAAGTCCAGGACTAGTACCTCGAGTTTGTTCTCTGACCTCCACATGTGCCCATACACACACACACACACACACACACACACACACACACACACACACACACACACACACACACACACGCTGACCTGGAATTCACTATGTAGTCTCAGGGTGGCCTGGAACTCACAGCAATCCTCCTTCCTCTGCCTTCCAAGTGCTGGGATTAAAGGCATGCACTAACATGCCCAGCCAAAAATGTGGGCTTATATCCTGAAGGTGATGAGGTATCATTAAGAGGTGAGTGATAATGTCTCTGGCAGTGATGATGTATGTAATATACTGCTGGTGTAGCCCTTTCTCCACAGGATGCAAGACTTTGAGACACCTGAGTCATCTAACTTCTCCCAAGAAGCAGCAGCTTTCTTCCTCTTCTGGGACAGAGACAAACACAGGTCCCCTGCTTGGCTTCTATGCCCTGTCAGAACACTGCTCCTCTTCTGCATGGTTGGTTCCATTGTCAGTACTCAGAAAGGGCACTGACATTACTTCCCTTGGCCCACAGCACATAACTTAATAGTGTCCCCTGTCAGGAATGGTTCTCCTTGTCAGGAAGCTCTTTATTGATGTCCAACCTTCATTTTCCCTTTCTTAATATTATCCCATTATGCCAATACTCCATTGTGCCATGCTAAGTAATTCCCTTTCCTTCTTGGCATTTACATCTTCCAAGTATTTATAGACTTATCAAATGCCCCATTTAGTTGTCACTTAGGCAAGCTATACATATTTAGCTTCTTCAATCTGGCCCCATAAGCCAGCTCTTCCATTCTCCTAAATCACTTGAGTTACTTTCCTCCAGATTTCTGTCAATTTGTTTCCAGCATCTCTAATGCCAAGGAAAACGATGGGGTGGGGAAGGAGGGCTTCCTCCCTCTACCTGGGGGGAGGAACTTCTGCAGTTTACAAACCAGGCTCTGAATCCCTGGTTATCTACAAGGTCATCATCTGCACACAATTCAAATGAACAGTGCTGAATCACTACTCTTTACGTCCTAAAGATGCACATGCAGCATACACTGAGCACCTACTCTATGCCACATACTGTGCTAGAGACTTTTTCTTCTTTTTCCCTCCCCGTACTGTTTCACACTTATATTATCTGTTCAAAGAACAATTGATTTCCTATTACTACTGGTACACTACTGGTACAGGGTTGAAAAACATCCAGCCTTGCATCGGTTAGCTTTTCATCTCTTCATAGTACTGAGCGACATGACTAAACAATTTAAAGGAGCAAAGATATGTTTTGGCTCAAGGCTTCAGAGGCTCAGTCTATGGCATCTTGGCTTCACGTGCTTAGTCAGAATATCATGGCAACAAGAGCATTCGGTAGAGGAGGTTCTCATCTCCTGATGGACTGGAAGGGGCCAGGGACAAGATCCCCTAAGGACGCACCTCCACTGACTTATTTCTTCCAGCTAGGTCTGACCTCCCAAAATTTCTAACTGGAAATAAGCAATGATCACATGATTTGTGGAGGACATTTCATATTTGAACTATAGCAGGCCTTATGGAGCTCATGTATTTATTAATCTCTTGTTGCTTACCCATCAAGTTGTTTCCTTCTGAATGCACTTATCTCTAATTGACGCTGTTAGTTCCCTGAGTGGAACTTCTAGGTTCCATCTAAAATGAGATGCCACATTAAGCGTAGGTATTAATAGAACTCTTGCTTCGGGTTTTCTTTATGGTGATTTGCCTTGCAGGGCTGAGACTTCCCTTCTCCTCAAGAAGAAAATTTAAGACAGTGAGTCTTGTGAAATTTTAGCTTAAGTGGCTCCACTATCTTATCCTGGAGGTCGGTTCAAATATGCTAAGAATTCCCTTCCTTATGGTAGTATTATCCTCAAAGATGTGAAATAATTATTCCAAGGACACACTGCTAGGAAGTCCTAAAAAATACATAGTGGGGACGGAGACATGACTTAGCAACAAAAGGCGCTTGCTTACAAAGCCTGATGGCTCTGGGTTTGATTCCCCAGTACTCATGTAAAGCCAGATACACAAAGTGGCGCATGCATCTGGAGTTTGTTTGTAGTGGCAAGAGGCCATGGAATGCCCATTCTCATTTTCTCTCTCTCTGCTTGCAAATAAATAGATAACAATATTTAGGGCTGAAGAGATGGCTTAGTGATTAAGGCATTTGCCTGCAATGTAGAAGGACCAGAGTTCGATTCTCCAGTGCCCATATACAGCCAGATGCACAACAGGGTGCATGTGTCTGGAGTTCATTTGCAGTGGCTTGGAGACCCTGGTGTGCCCATATTCTCTCTCTGTCTGCCTCTCTCTCTCTCTCAAACAATATTTAAACAGTCCTCCCTAACCACTGTGAATGCACAGCTCCATCAATGGCTATTGCTGGTTCCATTTTTCAGAGAAAAGATAGATGTACATACAAATGTTAGAGTCACATCTCTCAGACACTAATATACTTTGTGAATCACAAATTTTAACTTGCAAATAACTGAAAAACCAGTAATAATTGTAAAGTGGCAGCATTAAACAACCCTCACATTATACTGTGCCATACCCCCAGCCCCCGAAACTCCAAAGGCATCTCATAATACTGATAATACTACTCTGAGAATTGAAGGCTGGAGAAATCTTGTCATTTACCCTGCTGTCTTCCTTGACAAGGGTGAGGAGTAAGAAGAAATGCCAGGAGGGAATGGCAAGTTATTTGAATAGTTTTCCCATGTAGTTATTGTTGATGCACTCATACTTCCAAGTTAAAAGGATTCTTGCTGATTAAGTCTACTAATTAGGGTTTTTATGAGGATTGGAAGAAATTTTAGATAAGGAGACATTGTCTTAATGAGAAGAGTTATGAGATTTACTTTCATTCTTACCAAGATGATTGAAATATACACTGGAGTAAAGAATCAAACCTAAACCATAGCATACCTCTTTCTCCCCAGCCCACTGTGACTCAGTGCTTACCACAGAAAGAAGGGGACAGCAGACCTGGATAATCTGCCTGAAGTCATGAGCTTCAAAATAAAATGATTTTATGGGGAAGTCTTGGGTTTGGACTCATACACAGGATATGTTTACAATAACAACAAACCAAAGTAAGTAGTGCCTGCTATCACTTTGATTGTGAAGGCTATTTAACATATTCATTGAATACCTTGTGTTAGATGAGGCATACTCAATGGTTCATTTGGTCCTCAGAACTCACCTATCTGAGCTTTCTGCCTTTGCTCCACTCCTGCCTGGGCTGTTTGGTCTCTCATTTGAGAACCTTTTGCATGTCTGTTCCTTTCTTTTCTCTTTTCAGTCTTCTCTGAGCATATAGAAGGGAATAGTTGTCCTTTGGCTCCTTGGTATTTACATCTTCAATTTCAGTGAGGACAAGAGGCCATCAACTACGTGTAAACTTCTAAATCAAGAAGGGAAGGGCTGGAGATGGAGTTTAGTAGCAAAGACCTTGCCTAGTACATTTGAGGCCCTGTGTTGGATCCAAGTTCTGCAAACCAAACCAAACCAAACCTAACAAAGAACAAGAGAACTGAGCCAGACTGGGCTAAGTGTCTACTTCTTGTACAATCAGTTCTCAAAGGAAGGAGTGCTAGGCTCAACTGGGGATTCATGAACAAATTTCCACTTGCCCTATTCCAGCTGATCCTAGAGCACAAGTTTTGTTGCCCATCAGCTTTATAGTACTGAAAGTATGGTCTAACTTCTGGACTCATTTATAGCACCCTGCCTAGAAAAGGGTGATGAAAGTAATTCTCAGAGTTGACAGGCTTAAGTAAAAACATGTAAACACAGACATTTTGGTCTATAAAGATAATACATACATCCACATGCACACATATGTATAACTCTACCTAGCACTTAGCATAGCCTAGCATGTTTCTGCTACTTTAGAGCAGTGACAAAATCTAGATCTTAAAACAAGATTCAGAAGATTCTAATGTGTTGGGGAAGAATGATGACAAATTCCCAACCTAATCTTTTCTGGTCAAAGTAGCCAGTCTTTTTGTGAAAAGTCCTTGGCTAGTGTGTATGTGTTACAAGGAGATGATCTTAGATGCAGCCTTTATCCTCCATAGTGAGATCCTGAGTAACTTGTTTGTGAAATACGGATCAATACTGCTCCTCCATGTGCTACTAGCACAAAACACACACGTCCCCTGCAGTGCTGTCATTCTATGAGCCAAAGTACCAAAAATCACTGACCATCAACAGACAAAGCACTCCAGAGTTTGTGTCAGCTTTTCTGTCGAGGTTTTAAAAAAGAAATAGATTTAATGAATTCTTTTCATTTTTAATTTACAATGATAGCCAACCTATGACCATCACTATTAATGAAGAGGCTAAAAACCATTTTGCTTGTCATTTGTCAACGATGGGTGAGTGGCTATTATAAAGCATGCCTAACTACTATTGGACTGAGTAAAAAGAAGTGCTTTTCTCTATGAAATGTTCTGTATCTGATTTACATGTGTGTGAAGGAAAAAGCATAGCTGTTGTTTACTTTTTACAACTTCTTTACTGTTTTGGGAACATTTGCTTCAGACTAATAGTAAAACTGAGTGTGCTAAACTGTAGATAAAAGAATAATGACAGATTGCAGTCACCTTAATTCATAAAGAAACCATTTGTAGCCTCTGGGAAAGCCAAATCAAGCCACTGGCACCCAATGAGTTCACTCTAAGACACAAACTACATCATTTGTTTTGAGTTTAAAGACAAAGGCTAATGGATGTGTGACTTATTTATTCCAAATTCTTCTTTACAAAGAGCTCCCTTTTTTTTAAATGGCCTTTTGGAAAACATAATTCCCCTATTCTATAAACATACAAACATAATTGTAAAATGACATCATTCTGTTTTCATTTAATTACCCCTGAAATGCTTTCTATTTAATATTCATTACTCAAAAGCTAATTTAAAAGAGAAAGAGATGCGACTTATTCAAAAAGATGTACTGTCATTCACAGCAATAGTTATCTAATATACAGAAGTTAATAAAGCAGATTAATCTACAAGTCCCTTTAAGCCATTCTTGAGTTTTGAACAACTGCCTCTTTGACCTTTCACCTTCACGCTGTGCACCAGTAGCAGGTGCCAGCTGTAGAGAAATTATGGCTGCTGTGTTTGGAGGCAAAATCTTTTCTTACTTTGCTTCTGACCAGCAGCTGACCCTGTAGGAGTGATTGTTTCTGGTGCCGGCCTAAAGGCTACATAAACCAGTAGCAGATAAACAAAAGGCTACATATGCCAGCTGCCTTGCCTAAGGGTACCATCCTGGGCTGACACCTCCACTTCTTCTCCAGCATCCCAAATTGCTCCTTTTTTTGCTTCCATACATGCATTTCATCCTTGTTATTTTGTGTGAAGGGTGGGGATAGAAAGACCCCCCCCAAACAACAAACCCCTCCCTTCGAACTTGACTTCTGAGTATTCCATGTCAAACTGTGCCATTATAATGCTAATCCAAACCTGATTTAGCAACTTTAATAAGAGGCTAAACCCTCTTGTAATTAGATAATAAAATTTTATTATGTATTTTAATATTAAAAGTCTTAAAATCAAACTCTTCAAATCATACACTGATAAAAGAACTAAGGTACTTAAATATCATAGTCTCAGAAAACAAGAACCTGAAAAACACATTGTGGCTTATTTTTCCTTCTCAGAAATGTAAACATGGAATTCCTCTGTGGTGGCACTGAAAGCTCCAGCACTCTTAATTATGTTCAGGAAGAATGAATCTATTCAAGTATGAAGCACACTGTACCATTTCTAGCAACAGCATGAGATGGTTTTGACAGTTATTTCTTGGATACAAATTACACAAGTATAAAAACAATCCCCATAATGATTAAATGCAGTTATGTACATAGGAGAATACCAGTGCAAATGGTAACATATTTAAATGGTTTTCCTTCATTAAAAAAATTATATATGATATTAAACCATCAATCATTGCTGAGGCACAGGAGTTTAAATGTATTGTCACTGGCTGAAATAAATGACTTGGAGACTGGATTCTGGCTCGCTCAATATGGTATCTTTGCTGTTGCTTAGTCCCAACTCTCTGCTGGTTTGGGCTACATCTGGTGGATTCCATCCCTTTCAATTAATAAGGCAAGTTATGCTATCAACGGATTACATCCTTCAACTGTGCTTAGAGGTAGAAAAACACATGTTCTAGTAAGGTGGGAGGGGGGCCTTTCTATTCTGTTAACTGTTTGGAACAATATTTGAAGTACTTTTTCCCTTCTCCACTCATGTGTGTGATAATACTTTCTTGTGCAATCTCAGCATAATCTTGACATGACTGTCTGACTATGGAGCAGTGACAGTTTTTGACACATTGACCAACACCTAAAATAATGCCTGCTGATTGTGCTTCTACAAGTTAACTTTTTGGGAGTTTGCTTTGGACATATTCAGCAACCTTCACATGGTGTTAAACTCTGCTGGGAGCTGGGACAAGTACCAAGATGTAGTGATCTTTCAGAGGAAAAAAAAAGTCATCCTGGTGTTTGAGGACAACAGTCACAATTGCTTCATTCTGAAGGTTACACCCTCTTAGACTTCTATTGCTTTTTTGTTACCTGGATTCTTTTGTTTACAAAAATTACCAAAAATTCTTTGGTATTCCTAGATATTTATTTCTTCCTTTGTAATTAGAAAACTCTCCCCCCCCCCTCTCTCTCTCTCTCTCTGAATTTAATTTTTTCATCAAACATGAAAAAATACACTGGGGTAAAGAACTAAGTGTATAATTCATTATACATCTGTTTTTGTCCCAGGCTGCAGTATGAAGTTGGGCTATGACTACTCTAAATCACTCTACCTTAAAAAATTACAAAAAAAATCTAGAAAGTCACAACTCAGACATGATCTAATGCCCCTTTTAAGACTTCAGTATGGTGAAAGCAAGTATTATCAAACAAGATGGAAATAATATCAGTAGCAGTGCCTTGGAGGGAGCATGCACTGGGAGTCTTGGTACTCTAATACCTTGGGAATTACACAGTACAGACTAGAAAACTGACAGCCAGACATACATTGGTGACCTGCTTATGTTTTTCATGTTTATTCAGTAGCCAACATCTAAAGTTTGTATTTCGGGCTTTCCATTACATAGACATTTCAATGTCACTGGGCAAGTGCAGGTCTGACCTTCTTGCAAAGTGACAATTATTTGGAGCTGTGTTAAGGCTGCCCCCTTGAGACAGCCATGAATACTCAACTGTAGGTTTCTTTTTGAATTTTTGACATTTTCTTGCAGACATGTACTGTAGGCTGAGCACATTCTCCCCTGCCTTGCTCCCTCATACCCTCATTTTGAACTGCAGGCTTCTTTCCAGTTTTCTTCATTACACTTTTCTGTTGGCCTGACAGGTAAATTGGTTTGTGATACTTGGGAACAGCTAGGACACAAAGATAGGGGCTCAAATGAGCCAGGTGCTGGTTTAGGCCTTAAGAATGGCTATTGATAGAATTAGCAGAAGATTCTTTAAAGACTGGAAATTCATGAGAAAGTATTAAAACCTTGCATTCTGTACTAACAAGTAAGTGGTGAGAGTCAGGATGACCCAGAGATATGGGGATGCAGGGGAGATGCAGAGCACCTCTAGTGCACAGCTGCCACCTGGATGGTCTGCTAGAGAGACCAGGGCAAAGGAAAACTCAAAAGCTCCCCTAGAGGTATGAGAAAGAAGTTACAAAAGAATAACAAGAGACAATTATACCATTAGATGCTGACCTCCTCAAGGACACATATCCTACTAAAGTTTACACCCTCATCATCTGGCTATAAAATTAATGAATGGGCATGGGTATACATACAAAAAGGAGAGGAAGCTTGGTTAGCTCTGCCTTAGAGAGATGATAGGAGCCACAGGGTGTTTTCTGCATCAGCTGCAAAGACACTTCTCTTTCCTTTACCACCGCCTCTTTGGGTCACTGCCCTTCTGTTTTTGTCCCAGGCTGCAGTACGAAGTTGGGCTATGACTATTCTAAATCACTCTACCTTAAGGATGAGCGGGTTGAACTTACGGGATGCTCATACCAGAAACGACCAAATAAACCAAGGAGTGGAGAACTTTGGGTTAAGCATGTGTACTCTAGGGTAAAAAAGACATTCGATATAATTTCAGTTCTTCAACTTACTGACTTTGTGACCTTGGGAAAATTGCTTTTTTTTCTGCTTCAGTTTCTATATCTGTAATATACCTTCGCAGAGATAACTGTGATAATCAGATGGTGCACATATAAATAGCTTAAGTTAGTGCCTGCATATTTTGCCATTATCATTTTTCTACAAATAAAACACAGCATATACATGAACTTGTGGAAAATTTGAAGATTACACCCACATATGTGAGAAACAAGTGTCATGACATGTGAGTTCCTATTTTTCACTTTGGGTATCTAATGACACATCCCTGACTTCATTTAAATCCTTTTGTTCAAGTTAGAATGTACTTTCAGCTTTTTCTGGTAATAATCTACTGTCACATTTTCATTAATAAATTCACAAATCAACCAGATTGAATTTACTGGTTATCTGGAGGGCACCATTTCTATCTAAGGATCACCTGAAATGGTTTTATTAACATTGAATACCTGGATAATTATTCTTTAAAAAGGTTAAGATATGTGACTATGTTTCATCCGTAGAGTGTTCTGCTGTTAAGAGTCTTGCTAAGGTTCTATAGGCCAAAGGCTCAATATCAGTTAAATATGTGTCTGCACTTTCTCCTACTTAGTATTATGGAATGGAATCTTAAGTATGAAAGATGTCTTGTATAGTATGTCAAAATGTTGAGCAATATCATCTCAGTCTAAACACAGAAATGAAGAAAGAGCAGATGATTCCCCTCTTGCTATAATTCACTTTGGGATGCATGTCATGAAGAGCACTATACAAAAGCAATTTCCATTGATTGACTGACTGATTGAGGAAAGAGTGAATGTTCTTTTAGCTTATGTCCCCACTGAAGTATGATTCTTATAGCTCCTGACAGCTTTTCACAATTTCTAGTTAAATGCCATGTTAACAAAAATAAATAAATAAAATGAAGAGGAAAGAAAGAAATCCTAATTAGAACTTATTTCTCTGCATTTTTAGTATGGCTGACCCGAGCCAAACTGATGACTGGACTAGATGGGTAAGGTAAAAATCTAATTGCTCTAATGTTTTTACTCAGTATTTTTAGATGTGAAAAATTGTATTGGCTAAAAATACGTTGTACTACTTATTTAGCACTACTGACTTAGTATGACGGGTGCAACTGGCAATCACACGGGTCCAGTTCCACTCTGTGCGAAGTGCAATTCTTCCAGGACAACCACTGTTGTAGGACGCAAGCAGCACCAGTGTCCTATTCTTATTTCAAGCAGAATTAGTTGGGTCTCGATCTCTGCAGACCTTTCACCCTTTGATACAACTAGATAAATGCTGATTATTGGTTATGGGCACAATACTTACTGTGACTAGTAATGAAACAAAAAAATCCACATCTCAATGTTACCTTCCAAACGACCACAGCAGATCACTGTCTACTCCACTAGCAGCAGTGATTAGTAATCTGATCCCTACTGTTGCTCTGTTCTTAAACTTATTTATCTTCCTAGTAAAATGGAACACTAATACCACTATTTTATGTAAAATTATTTTTATCAGTTGTGAAGTTGAAGCAATGCTTCACTTGAAACAACTTTTTTTTTTTTTTTTTCGAGGTAGGGTCTTGCTCTAGCTCAGGCTGACCTGGAATTTACTATGTAGGCTCAGGCTGGCCTTAAACTCACAGAGATCCTACCTCTGTCTCCCCCAGTGCTGGAATTAAAGGCGTATGCCGCCATGCCAGGCACTGAAACAACTTTTTGCTTGTTTGTTTTTTTAAATGAGTTGGAGACCTCTAAAGAGGAATTCTAATTAAAGCATTTAAAATTTTTTTATTTACTAATTTGAGAGAGAGGAAGAGAATGAGTATGGTCCGCCAGGACCTCCTGCCACTGCAAATGAACTCCAGATATACTCATTATTTTGTGTATTTGACTTTACATGGGTACTGGGGAATGGAACTTGGGCTATCAGGCTTTGTAAGCAAGCATTACTATCTATCTCTCTGGCCCTGAAACAACTTCTTACTTGAAACAGATTCAGTTACAATGGATCTTCAAATGGGCCAAATTTTAATTTCTGAAAAGTTTCATTTTTTTTCCATAAAATGTGGAAGATGGCTTATATGAAAAATATTTTAAAAAACATTAAAGACCTATGGCAGGTCATAATAAATGCATTTTCAGGTGAGAGGCACTTAAAGTGTCTCTCCCAGGCTGCTGCATACAAGCGTAAAAGCCTATAAGGATGCTGGGACACTTTCTTCAGGTTCATGCTTTGTGTACACGGATTCTTTAGGAGGTCATGTCTGCAGTCTGGAGTTGACACTCCACACAATGATGCTTCCAGCAAAATATGTCCACGTTGGGGGTGGGTGGGTGGAGAAACAGTTCAAACCAGTAAATAATTGTAGCATCATTGCATCAGTTTAGTTTAAAGAGCTGACAAGCCCTCTCTAAACTCCAAGCACAATTAGTCATTAGGGTCTAGTTTTTCAGCACTGTTAAGCAATTTGTAACCCATTCCTTTTAATAGGGTTAGGCATTACTTAACCGACACAGATGCCTTGAAAACTGAAACCTCAAGTTACGAAGCAGCAACCTTGTTCATTACCTTCTGTGATAGGCAAATCACCTATAAAAAACAGCACTTAATGGGCAACCAATGAATAATCAATGGCTCACTTTTCATCTGAGTGTGAAAATGAGAATAATCTAATACAGAGTCCCTCTGGTAAGAGGCTGACTCTTGGCTCTGCAGCTCTTCACGGCTGATTTATAAGGTCTTGGAAAGCTGATGTAAACAGATGATCAATGGGACCCATCCCTGCTCATAATAACCCCCAACTGGCCCACTCCCTCTTTTCCAGGTCCATCCCTTCAGGCTATTAGCTCTGTCCAGCTAATTCTTCCCACTACTCCTGCCTGCTGCTTTTACTCTGGCCATCCGTTCAGTCCAGCCGACTCAGAAGTAATTTTATACTCAGCAGAGAGCGGGTGGAATTGATTTTTCACTCAGCACTCAGTTCCCATCTGAATAATTATCAATTTTACTGCCTCATAAAGGGGAAGAGTCAAAATTTCAAATCAATTCAAAAGAGCTTTTGAGACGGCAGAAACTGTGCATAAGAATAGAGGTCAAAGTTGTCAGTGACCTAAGGAGATGATGTCAGATAGTACTATACTCAATAGTTGACATCAGAAGCACTCAAGATGATATAACCTAGTGCTAATGCAAATCATATTTATGCTGACTACCAGAGACCAGTCATTAATATTTAAAATGCTATCTGAAAGCCTACATTCCAAATAAATAGAATGTATTACACTGCTTAATAAAGATATATCACTACTTAGTCATATGCTATAAAGTGAAAGATTACCAAGTCTTATTAACACACAGAAATTAGTTAAACCAACAAACACACGGTAATTCTGAGTAAAGACACAACACACTGGCCTTTCTCCTGAACAACCAGATCACTTGCTCACAGCCCACTGATGTTTGTTAAAATTTCTCACTAAGTTAAAGTTTCTGGCAAAGCTTAAGGGACCATTTTGTGATGATGGCGGAAAGCAGAGACAGGAGTGACTTGGAGGTAGACTTGTCAGGGCAGGGATGGTCTGACTTCTGACCCATCCATGAATATTTACTATCTTTAGTGACATCATGATCAAAGTCACTGCTTCTCAACTTTCTCCTGAAGAACACCTCAGGGCTGTGGCCTGTTCCCACCTGTACCAGTGGTGGGCGTGGAGGTATGGGGGCAGGAAAGGTGCATTCAAACCATGACAGAATATTTTGTACAAGCACCCCAGTGAATCGGGATGTGGTGTAGGTTATAAGGATATGGCTTTGATTAAAACATATGGTTCAAATTCCAAGTCAACTTTTCAGTTAATCCTTTGGTACCTCAGTTGGTTCATCTGTAAAATGGGAATGATATCCCCATTTCAAGATTGTTGTGGAGTCTAAACAATACTTCTTTGATAGTCCTCCCCTTCTGTGTTATTCTCTTTATCATGTTAATAAACTGCCAAATAAATGGTTAGATACTTATCTCTTTGTCCCCAAGACAGGATACTTTTAAAGCAGAGAAACTGTGTCTTTCAAGTCTTAGTGGTTCTTATACCTTGTGCATAGTATGTCCTCAATCAATGAAACAGACTGGCCAGATCATGAAGCCCATGTTCCCACAACCCACATTACTCAGGTGTCTCAGCTTCACTTGGATCTTGTGCAAAATACATTTATCTGTCATGGCTTGGATGGCCTCCCTTCCCACCTCCAGCTCCATCCAGAGTCAGTGAGCTGTCCCTAGTGCAGGGATGTGTAACAGCACCCAGGGGTTCTGCATGGAGGAGAACCACTGACTTTGATCTTGTCATCACAAGGCAATGAGTATTCATTGATGGGTCAGAAATCAAATGGCCAGATCCTTAATGAATCCTCTTCCCTTCACTGCACCCGAGCCAGTGGAAGCAGTTCCAGGGTCATGCCAAATAGTTGTAGGCCTGTAGCCCTTCACTAGTTACTTAACACACAAATTACACTCCCCACCCACCTTTGAAATGTCACTACCAATAAAGCTTATATAATTGCACTGAAATATTAGCAATAATCACATGCAGAAAACAAACCTCTTCCCTGGTTGCCTCATTCTGTTTTAATCATTCTTCACTTAGAGTGATATTTTCTGCTGATTAGATGACTTATTTGCTTACTAACAACCATATAGTCAAGTAGAAGGATTTACACTGGCAAATCAGACAAAAGAGAACAACTGAGGACAGTACAAAGGTATCCTTTTGCTAACTTTGTAGAAGTAGAAATAGCATAGTGATAGTGATGGTTTACCCATAAAATGGCATTATTCTCTCTGAACTACTCCTGGCATGGACATTATTTTTTATGCGAGTTGTTTCTATGACTTGTGGCAGTGAGTTCTTTGTGTGTGTGAATTCTTTTTTTAAAATATTTAATTAATTTATTTATTTGAGAGAATGAGGGAGAGACAGAGCGAGAAAGAGAATGGGCACGCCAGGGCCTCCGGGCACTGCAAAGAACTCCATACTCATGTGCCACCTTGTGCATCTGACTTTATGTGAGTACTGGGGAATCAAACTCAGGTCCTTCTGCTTTAGAGGCCATCTCTCCAGCCCATGAATTCTTTAAGACAGAATTACACTTGGACTTAACCCATATTAGCCAGTTAGAAAAAATATGTGACAATGAACAGTGACTTAATTATTTAAATGAATGTTTTCTTAGAAGTATTATATAATCTGTCTTGATTGTGACTCCTGATCTGAAACTGGAAATACTCCCAACCATACTACTACAGATGAACACTTCTAGTAAGTTTTCTGGTAATGACTAGGAACCCAGCACATGGTAGTGTCCCAGCCAACATGGCCTTTCTCAAGCCTCCAGAAAAGAAATCAGAGTATTATTTCTAGTTCCAGTTTTGCCTTATTTTCCTCAGGCCTCTGAAGGAATGTCTTTTTTTTTTTTTTTTCTTGAGGTAGGGTCTTGCTCTAGCTCGGGTGAATCCTATTCCATGGCAGTAGCCTGAGTGGCACTAGGATTTCTCAAGGATGGGTAATCCCAAAGCCATGTCCTACTCACTTACAGGGAAAACACTCTCTGAACAAGTAGGAAACATTTTGACAAGATTACCGACATAAGCCCAGGAATCAGGCTGTCTTCTGGGAAACACTGTTTCTTAATATCTTGCAGACTAGGTTACCTGTTGCAGGACATCTGGGTTCTGCTGCATAAAATGGAACAGTCTCTGAGCAGCCTGCATGGCCTCTCTGCATCGAAGTGGCTTCTTCCCCTCCTTTGCTATGTGTTTGAAGAGGTAGGTGACCATGTAGTCTAAACTGGTACAGCAGCTGGAGGAGACCACTGTATCTGTACAAACAATAAATAAGAATTCATGTATATTACTCATGTGTTTGCTCATTTGATTTTAATGTGTCCATTAAAAGAGAATTACTTGTTCCAAAGTACTTCATCAAACTCTAAGTTCCTGAAGGGAAGAAAATTTGGCTTCTCTTGTTAAGCCCAGTGTCCACTACAGGCCTGGCATAGAGAAACACTAAGAAGAACTGGACAGAATTCTCAACTCGGGACGTGAACAATTTCTGTTCACTTTGACTGTTTAAGCATCTACTTAGTGCAAAGTGCTGTATGGGTCCAAACCCAATCTCAGTAGTAAAGAATTGCACAGAAATTACTATAGTATAATGCCATGTACAAATGAGTAACATATTCATTTACTGGAGTATTTTAAGGGAAACATCACATTTTTTTATTGTCTATAATGAGTTACATTATTTAGTGGGGAAACAACACATTTTGATGGTGTTCAGGGTGAGTTTAATGAAGAACATAGCCCAAGATTGAAAGATTATTTCAGTTACACATAGGAAGAACTTCTTTCAGGGAGAGAGATTAACATGAGCTATCAATGTGATAAACAAGAATTTTGGTACCAGACAGCTCTGGTTTCAAATCTCTTCCTTTCCTTTCCCCTCCTTTTCCTTTCCCTTTCCCTATCCTATTTTTCCTCTCCCTCACCCCTCCCATCTCCCCTCTCTCTTCTGATGTGTGCTTGTGTATGATGTGCCTGTGTGACTGCAGGTATGTTCATGTCACACTGAACTTGTGGAGGCCAGAGAACAATGTTCATCAGTCAGTCCTTGCCTTCTGGCTTTCCCCCTCTTTGAGGTGGCTCTTTCTCATTCTAGCTGTTTTTCATGATGTGCTTGTTGAGCACCAGGTTAGCTGGACCACAAGCTTCCTGGAATTCTCTCGTCTCCACCTCCCATTTTGCAGTCAGTATGCTGGGATTACAGAAGCCACACAATAGCTTTTATATGGGGGTTGGGGATCTGAACTTAGGCACTGGGGTTTGAGTCCCAAATGCTTTATCCACTGAACCAGCTCAACATGATTATCTCTCTCTCTTTTTTTTTTTTTTTGGTTTTTCGAGGTAGGGTCTCGCTCTAGTCCAGGCTGACCTGGAATTCACTCTGTAGTCTCAGGGTGGCCTCAAACTCATGGCGATCCTCCTACCTCTGCCTCCCGAGTGCTGGGATTAAAGGCGTGCGCCACCACGCCTGGCACAACATGATTATCTTTAATCTCCATAATTATCTTCATTTATAGGTAAGGGGTAGGGAGATGAAGTGAACGATCTAGTAATACATCTACAGACTGGATCTTTGTTTTTAGCAGCTATGAAAAATTTCTCAAGTAAAAATACACATAAGTGCTTCTGTCTTTCCGAAGGTGCTGGTTGGTTCTCGAAAAAGCTCTCCAGAAAAAGAATTAAAATAAAATAAAAATGAGGGCTGGGGAGATGGCTCAGAGGTTAAGGCACTTGCCTCCAGTGCCTAAGGCCGTGGGTTCAATTCCCCAGGATCCACATAAGCCAGACCCACAAGGTGGTGGCCCTGGTGTGTTCTCTCTCTCTTTCTCTGCTTGAAAATGAATAAATAAAATATTTTTTTAATAAATGAAAAAATTTAAAAAAATATACATAAGCATTAAATATGCTATAAAAACAAAAGTGAGAAGGGAGCAGCTCAGTAGTAGAGCACTTGCCTAGCACATACAAGGCCCTAGTCTGATCCTCAGTGCCCCGAATACCAAACCAAACCGACCAACAAAACACAAATCCCACAATGGGTGTCAAAAGATGATAAAAGAGAAGATATGTTTTAGGAAGGATATGTGAGTTTGAGAATGTGTATGGGAATTATGAGAGAAGGTCTTACATGAGAGCATTCTAAAATGGGTTGAGATATTTTACATTTAATTTTAAAGTCAAGAAAGATATTACTGAAGGTTTTCTAAGTAACTGACAAGATAGAGCAACTATTTATCTCCTTTGTACATAAGTTATCATTTCATTAAATTATTTTTACTTTTTTTTGAGACATGAGCTCATGTTATCTTTGGCTGGCCTCAAACTGGTTATGTTTAAGATGACTTTGAACTTCGGATCCCCCTGCCTCTACTTCCTGTAAGCTGGGATTACAGGCATGCACCACTATACCCCATTTATGGGGTGTTGGGGATCAAAACAAGGGCTATATGTATGCTAGACAAGCACTCTACCAACTGAGCCACATTCCCAGCTTTCATTTCATTAACTTCCAACAACTGTTTATTAGGTATCACCTGCATTTCCAAGATGAGAAAAGAAAGGGCTAAGGGTATAGCTCTATGGTATAGCTTTTGTCTAGCATGCTTGTGTGTTTGTGAGAGGGGAGGGGAGATGGATATAGGGAGGGAGGGAAAGGAGAGATGGAAAGAGAGAGACACTAAAAGACTAAATCTCATAGATTAAGTAGTTGATCCAAACTCTGTGACTTTAACTCATAGCATGACATTGTCCCATATTTTTGACTAACGTTAAGATGTCAATATAATCCCTGGGCGTTGTTGATTAGTAAGAGGAATTATAAAAATGGCACATACATCAGCCTCAGAAAAGAGCAGTCTTAGAAACCAGGCAGGATGCCAACATACATGTAATCCTCACACTTGAGGTGAAGGCAGGAAGATCAGCTGGGCTACATGAATGAGACCTTGTCTCAAAGAACCAAAAAAGTAAGAACAAAGTACGGCTGGGAAATAGTTTCTTATTTATGTCTAACACACGTATGTCTAATAGCTCAGAGGTGAACTATTAATTGACTCAATTAAAGAATGGGTAGCAAAGTTAACTTCAGAACTTTTTAAAGAAGGTTATGAGTTATGTTTAGTAATAATAATTAGCACTGAAAATAATATTACAGCTTAAAAACTTACACATAATTTTAGAGCTATGTCATGTAAAATAAGAGGCTTTAGGGCAAATTTTGAAATACAGACAGGACAACAGTAGCTAATACAAACTCATGAGAAATGAAAGGCCTAAAAGACAGGCACAGTTATTGAAGACATTGGGACTATGAGGCTTTAAGAAAGGAATGTTTCTCCATCTCTCCCATAAAGTTATGGAGTTTGATTAATTGGTTAATTTACTCATCTTTTTCCACTAACTGAATGACTTTGTAGAAAAGGAACCCTTGGTTTTATAACCTTGGGGGGCAGCATAGGTCTAGGCCAAGAATCACACACTTATGTGTTTAATGGTTTCCTTTCCTTTTTCTATTCACATTTCTACATTTGAAGTCCCAATCATGAAAGTAAGTGGCTTAAATGACTTAACATTTATAGCAGAAAGCAGGATATGGTTTCCCTCACTAGCTGACTAACTAGTGACAAGCAACATGGTGTCAATCATACAGAAATTTTAAAGCCGTCATATTGATTTGGTGCAACAAGAGCTCCAGCATGCTGACTTAGGGCTGGGTGCTTTACAAAGGTGAGTGTGACTTCCAGGTATATTTAAATGTGAGAAATCCTAGGGATCAGGGGGGCATTTGGTCAAAACCAGAATGAATAGTGCCAATGACTATGCATTACTAGAATTGGCTTTTCTCTATCTACAACTGAAGTTGTTGTGTGAGATCTTGTGTTTCAAGGGATGGGCAGATATCTTGAATTTCCAAATTTTGTGCTAGTTCTTAGTTTCTAGAATCCCATGAAGAGGATCACACCCATAGTTTGTACAAAGTTGGGAGTATTTTCTTTTAAAGTCTGTTAGGTTCTACATCCTTTACAGCAACTTTTTGGCACTGAAAACACCCAAGCACTTCTTCCCCTGCATGCATCTGCAGGAAGCACATGCATCATTAATAGCTCTCCTGCTTACTGAGACCTGCCACTGAAAGCTGCTCTGAAGTTAGCCTTGAGGACAGAGTTGCTCAACTGAGAGGAAGAAAGATAATGGGGCTGAACTGAAATCTGGCTTCAGCTCAAAACTCATCACAGCATAAGGGAGGACAAAGGTCTTGAGAAAACATGGTCTGAAAGACAATTTCAGAGGCAAAAGGCTTCACCTGGGAGCTTTGGAAAAGGGTGGGTAGAGGTTTAAATCTTTATGTTTGTAGATGCTTGATTTCACTTTCATAAATGCACTCATACTACCTACTTTGTACTGTTGTGAAGACAGACTAGGATACAGTACAGACTTCATGTACACAGCACAAAAAGCTATAGGGCACAGTATACAGATTGTACATGCAGTACACACAGACCACACACACAGTACATACAGACTATAATATAATACAGTCTGTGGACACAGTACACAAGAACTGTATGTATAGTACACATAGATTGTACATGCATTATTTGCAAATTGTATATGCACTACCACAGAATTCAGATACAGTAAAGACTGTACATACAGCATGCAGACTGTGACAGTGTATACAGAGACTATACATGCAGTACATACAGACTCAATGCACAGTATACACAGGAACATAGACTCTATGTATGGTATACATAGACTGTTCATGCAGACTGCACATACAAGCACATACACACTGCAGGATATAGTGCCCAGCACACAGTAGGCTCCTGTGCATTTTTCTGGCTATTTTCATCTCTTTAACACCAAGCATGACAGTCTATTCAACTAATTCACAATTCTCTTCTCTCCTTAGAACTATTTGTGGTGGCAAAAGCCAATGTACAATAATGCCTTGAAGCTGTGAAGCAGCTCTTCACTGTGCGAATGCGTGTGCTCAAGTGCAGGGGTACAGGTGCATGTGAATGCACATGAATATGGAGGCCAGATGACTACCTCAGATACTATCCTCAGAATGCTGTCCACTTCTTTTGGGGCTCTCCTTGGCCTGGAGCTCACCAACTGGCTTGACTAAATGAACTCCAGATGTACATGTCACTTTGAGCTTTATGTGAGTACTGGGGAATCAAAGCCAGGCCATCAGGCTTTGCAAGCAAGTGTTTAGCGCCCTTTACTTTTATTAGTTAGTCACGTTTTATTAATAATGAACTTCATGGGTAGTTTCTAGTTGGTTACACTTTTTGTAGTCTGTCCTAGCCCAAACTTTTCTTGTTTTGCCTTTTGTGTCATTCTTTACTTCTACTTGGAATGTGTCTGAGGCTTTCCCTGATCATATCCTCAGAAATTGTCACACTTACTCCCCCTCAATTCACTACCCCTATTTTCTTTGTTCAGCATCTATGACTTGTATCTTTCTGTGTGTATCTTCATTGTTTCTCTTTTCCACTAGAGTAAGAGTTCATGTTCTCTTCCCTTCAGGATTGTCAGGTCTAGAATAGTACTTGGTACACAGCATGTGTATAAATTGCTGATTACTGAATATGTAAGTTGAGAGTCATTAAGAGTAGCCTTGTGTAAATCTTGAGCTTAGTCTCTTCCTGTAAAATAACGGTGGTGGCAGATGGGTGATTAAAAAGACAGCCTGAAACTGAAAATACTAGTGAATAGTGACAAACTACATTAGAATATATTCTATCACTGATTAAACTTTCTGACTCTCTCTCCCATTACTTTACAAAGAGAGTATAGGGATACCTGCTTGTAGCCCAAACAAAACCACTAAATGTCTCTTTGCTAGTGTATCAATGTTGGCAGAAGAAAATCAAGTGGTTCCTTTCAACGTTCTAGTCAAGGGCACAATTTATCTGTGAGTCACCCAATGTTTATATAGGCCATTTCAACAATTAATAAGGTGAAGATAAGATTCTGAATATAAGGAAAGCCTTTTCAATCAGGTATGTAGTTGTCAAAGCTGCAAGCTTTATGGGTAGATCTAGCAGAGAAGTGTGATGATGAAACTTACTAGCTCTATAATCTTAGCCACCATTGATTAACCTGTATACTGACAATAGTATTACCTGATTAATTCTAATATCTAGTGTGCACTTCTTATATACTAGAAACCCTGCTCCAGTCCTTTGGAAGTTCACAGTCATGCCAGAACACAAGAATGAAATGAGGGAACACAGAAACACATGTGTCAGAAACAAGCACCCAGCAAGTGTTCATGATCACAAACAATACAGGGTAGCAAGTGGGACTTCAGTCCAGGCTCAGCATTCCTTCCATAATGCTACTCTATTAAGACTCTTGAGAACCTTGCTGAAATGCAGATTCCAGGATTGCCAAAGATCATAGTTTGATAGTACCAGGAGCTGCTCACAGCTGATTCACAATCTTAAGTATTACTATCATGTGAGATAAAAGAATGTCAAGCTAAACTGTAATAATAAAAGACAAGACTTCTGCTTTTGTCCATGAAGGATTAACTGCTGAGAATTTTCCCTCCTGCCATAAACAACTAGAACACAGACCAAAAATATATGAAACAAGAGTTTTCAATTACCGCACAACAAGCAGTATAGGCCTACTATACCAGAGAAGAGGGAAATAAATGAGGCAATACATACAACTGCTGGAGCTCGCTGCCCAAAGCAGTCTAGGCTGCAGGACAGGAAGCACAACCTAGTGGTCTCATGAAGTCGATGAAAGCACACTGGAATTTGGGGAGGCTGAGGCAGCAAGAATTTGCAGTGCAGAGTAATGGAGTGTGGGAATTATAAACAGAGAAAAGTATAGATTCGTAATAAAGTCATTCTAGTGTTAGCATGAATAATTATCTGTGCAAGTGTGAGAAGAAACTCTTCAAGGCTGAAATGCCATAGGGCAAATGATTCCTAAAGATTTCAAAGAGCCAGGCTAGTTTGTGGAGGAAACACGTAACACATGGACCATTGGTGTGTCCTCAAAGGGGCCACATCTTTGTAGTAGGGCTCAATTACTCTAAAATAAAAACAGTCATTTGACTGTGAATGAGTCAAATTAATGCATAAGCCACCCAACTGAAAGACCAAAACCTCAAATCTGTAATTTAACATTATAAAACATCTCACAATGTTTGCCTTCTAATAAAAATTTAAGGCCATGGATTTGAGAAAAATATGACCATAAGGAGAAAAATAAATCATTAGAAATACATCCAGAAATATCTTTAGTAGACACACCTAAAACAGTTATGACATTACCTAAGTGAAAGAAAAACATGAGCTTGATGAGGAAGTGGAAGATACAAAGTAAGACTAAGACCAGGCACTTTCAGGGTGGTGTGCAGCAGGGAGGTGAAGATGATCATGTACATCACATACATGTATAAAAATCACCAATTAATGAAATCAATACCACCAGCAGCCACAACAGAAGATTGAAGCTGTGTACCATAGTTCATGCCTGTAGTTCAGCTATTCAGGTATCTGACAAAGGCAAAATGCTTGAGCCCAGAGTCAACAACAAAGTGATATCTTGTATCTTACACATACACACACACACACACACACACACACACACACACACACACCTGAAGAAATGAGATTTCTAGAGACTAAAAATAGTGTCTCCATGAAAAAAAAAATCCAGTTAGTAGATTCAATCTTGAGATTCAGCTAGAAAACTATTCTAAACAAAGCAAAGAGGGAAAAGAGAAAGGACAGTTATCACTGACTGAACTATTGGCTATAGAACATATTTGTAACGAGGTTCAGAAATACAAATGGAGAGACACAGACTGGGATTATTAAAAAACAAACAGTGGTAATATTATTGGAAGATGCAGATTTTTAAAGAAACTTAAAAAAATTTATTTGCAAGCAGAGAGAGATAGAAGAGAGTCAAAAAATGGGCACACCAGGGCCTCCAGCTGCTGCAAATGAGCTCCAGACCCATGTGCCACTTGTGCATCTGGCTTCATGTGAGCACTGGGGAATTGAACTCTGGCCAGGAGGCTTTGAAAGCAAGTGTTTTAAATGCTGAGCCATCTCCTCATCCCAAGATGCAGATTTTAATTACACTGAACACCACTAAAGAAATAAAGAGATATGGCTGATAAGCCCATGGGGAACGAAGGATGAACTCACTGAGAGTTGATCATGCTGCACTGCCTTGCTCTTCAGGAGGTTGAGGCAGGAAGATCACAAATTCAGGGCAAGAATGGGCCATATACAGAAACCCTGTCTCAAAAACAAACAAACGAAACTCCAATAAGAAATGTGTACACACACACACACACACACACACACACACACACACACACACACAAAAGTAGGTACCAAATCCCATCAAAAAGAATTCAGAAAAAAGGCAAAAAAAGCCAAGACCATACAGGAAAAAGGAAAACAAAAGTTAATATTGCAGATTTAAATACAAGTATACTGTTACACTAATACTTGAAAAACTAGTCAGTATGCAGTGAAAATAGGATTTGATATTATATGCTGTTTGTTGGAAACTATCCAGGTTTTAATCCTCAGAAAATTTCTACAATGGAGAATTAAGGTTGCTAACTAGTTAACCTTAAAATGGGGAGATTTACTTTATTTCATTGGTAAGCCTACTATAAACCCAGAGGACCTTAAATTAGGAAAAGAGGTTAAAGGGAAATTTCTTTGCCTTTAAAGATGGAGAGGAGGCCACCAGCCAAGGACTGTAGTTGGTCTCTATGCCTACAGCTCTTAAAAAGACATGTAGCCTGACTGGAAAACAAATAAACAAACACAAACAAACAAAAAACAACCCTTGATTTTAACTTACAAGACCCATTCTAGATGTGTAACCTATAAGACTGTAAGTGAATATATTTCTGTTTTAAGGCACCAAGTTTTTAATAATGTTAAAGCATAAATAGAAAATACATGCTGTCTATAATGCAATCAACTTCAAATATGAAAATGCTTTTTTAAAAGCTAAAGAATGGTAGCCAAGACACAGTGACTCCCATCTATAATCTGAGCATTTGAGATGCTGAGGTAGGAGGATCCTCATGAGTATAAGGCTAGCTTGGGCTACAGAATGAATTCTAGTTCAGCTTGGGCTAGAGTGGGATCCTGCCTCAAAAAAACCAAAAAGAAAAAAAAGTAAAAGGACAGGTTGTGAAATTTGTCTCCTGGATGCAACAGCTGTAGTTTCGTGTCAACACTTCACCATCAAAAAGAGAAGGTTACCTGAGAGCATACTTCCCAGAGAAGCTAATGGTTGCTGGGAGAGGGAGAGTCAGGTTCATCAATGATATACCCAGTGTTAAGTTGCCCATTTCACAGTAAATAACCTTTCACCAGTGATCATGCAAGTGACTCTAACTTAATAGGTAATTGTAAGATGGGGATTAATGGGGAAGATGGGTGTTATAGAAGGGGACAAGAGAGGCTAATGGGGGGGAATACATTATACACATGTATGAAAATATAAAAAGTGAAATTAAAAACAAGACCAATAAAAAGGAGAAAAAGATAGAAACAAGTAACCAAATAACTCAGAAGATATGATAATTAAAACAGCTGTATATCCACTGAAAACTTTCCAAAGAAAACTTACCATGTGATGGGTCTACTGGGAAATTCTATAGAACACTTTAAAAAACTATAGTTATATAGTTTCAAAATAAATTTCATTTCTTTACTTGTATGTGCATTCATGTGTGTGTATGAGTGTGCTAGATTCTCTTACTGATGGAAATGAATGACAGAATTATGTGCCACTTTGGGTCCAGTTTTACTTGAGTACATGCGAATTGAACCCAGGCCATCACACGTTACAAGCAAGTGACTTTAAAAGCTCACATATCTCCCCAGCCAGTGAGGAAACATTTCTGAGCTTATACTGTAAAGGCATCCCATTTACACTAAAACAAGCCAGAGTTACAAAAACAGAATGCTATGTAAAAACTATAAAAGAATGCATCAATATCTGATATGAATAAAGATGTAAAGATCTGGGGCAGGAGAAATGGCTCAGTGGTTACAGGTGTTTTTGCCTGTAAAGCCTGACAAATTGGGCTCAATTCTCCAGTACCTACATCAAGCCAGATGCACAAAGTAATACATGTAATCTGGAGTTTGGTTTCACTAGCAGAAATCCCTGGCATGCCCATTTTCACTTTCTGCCTGTATGTCTCTTTCTGTCTTTCTCTGAAATAAACAAAATATTTTAAAAAGTTGTAAAAATCTATATCAAAATCTTAGCCAACTGAATGCAGCCATAT
>PVHP010000047.1:61346-129103 GCA_004024765.1 Zapus hudsonius
CCTTCTTTTTTTTTTTTTTAGTTTTATTTATTTTTATTTTTATTATTTTATTATTATTTTTCTTTATTGTTCATAATGAGTTACACTGTTTAGTGGGCGAACCATGAGTTGTTATCCCTAATTCCCCGTTGCCCCCCTTCCCCATCCCCAGTCAGCTGGATATCCTCCTCCGTGGGTCGTCTGTATCAGTCTTTGTAGTAGGGGACCATGGATAGCTCATTCTTCAGCCGGGCTCTCATGTCTCAAGTGTGTAGTTACTGAGGGTTGCCAAGTCTCTGCTATTCTCCCCCACCACAGCTCTCACAATCTTTCCGCCCCCTCCACCTTCTTTTTGAGACAGGGTCTCTGTTGTTTTTTCCCACTATGTTTGCCAGTCTAGATAGTTTGAAAGCTTCTGAATTATTCTGGTTCCATCTCCCATTGGTATCACCGATGCACGAACCACTTTGCATTTGACTTTGTGTGGGAGCTAGGGAATTGAACTCAGAAGTGCTAAGCCATCTCTCGAGCCCCAGAAAAATGATATCTTACTAGTATACAAAGAAAAAGTACTTGGTATTATTCAATACTCATTCATAATATTTTCATAAAACTACATGAAGAATTTCTTAGGATGAGAATCATCTAATGAGAAGCCTAACATTATACTGAGTGGTGTAAGACTGAATGCTTTCCTCATAGCAGAAAATGATGTTTGCTATGATCACTTTATTTAATACTGTAGTGTAGATTATAGCTAGTGTGATTTAAAAAAACCACATATATTGGAAAGCAAGAGTTAAACTTCACTTTCTGACACATCTGTGTAGGAAATCTTAAGAAATCTAAGACAAACTAAAATACTTCATAAGTTTAGCAAGATTATAATATCTGAGGTCATACATAAAAATCATTTTTAATTTGCAGCAAAGAGAAACAGGAAATTTAAAACTATTATTTATAATAACATAAACCCCACAAACTATTGATTATAATTGTAACAAAATATGTGCTAAATGAAAACTAGACACAAATAATTTCCCATTAGGTGAGTCTACTCATGGAAGAATATGGAAAGAGGAAAAAGACCATGGTTCCTTGGGCTGGGGATAAGGAAGAGAAACTTATTTGAAGGGGATATATGGGAGCTTGCTGTAGGAATGAAAGTGTTCTATGCATTGTTGTGATTTGATTGTGTATGTATTTCTTAGAACTCTTTGAATTGTTCACTTAAGAACAGTGAATGTAGTTGGACATGGTGGCATGCACCTTTAGTTTCAGCATTCAAGGAGGCTGGGATAGGAGGATCAAATGAGTTTGAGGCCAGCCTGGTGCTACAGAGTAAATTCCAGTTCATCTCGGTAAGCACAATCATTAGGAGACCAGAATCAAGGTTTTCCCAGGGAAAGTGCTCCCTATGATCTTACCAAGAGTAGCGAGTCCCTCTGAGATGGATGTGAGGACATACAGGAGCACAGGAGGCTCCAAGCTGGTGATGAAGCTCATGTGGTCCTGGGTGAGACATTCCAGGAGTGGATAGTAAGATTGGCTCAGTTTCCGATATTGCTACAAATATGGAAGGAGACAGGCTACATTTCAGTGGAAATTAACACTTTAAAAGATGAATGCAACAAACTTATATAAACATGAGGTCAATATATAAATCGAACAAAAAATGTATGACTCCCAATTCAGCATTTAAAGGAATTTTAACAGAAACCTTTGAACTCTAGAGACCTTAATGTGAAGCAATAGCGTATACGTTATTTCAATTTTACTGTTTACCTAATGAACGCAAATACAGTCTTTGCAGTATCACATCTATAAGACCGTTTGTATTATTTTTCTGAACTGGAGTATTGCTGCAGTGACTAGTGCTTAATAGCCATTAGGTGATATTATTTATTTTTGTGGTGCTAAGGATCGAGCCACTGGTCTCCCACAAGCTAAACAAGCATGCTACCACTAAGCTATACTGCCAGTCTCTATTAAACACAAATTTGCTATTATAATGAGATTTGACTTCATAGTCTGTTATAGTTATACAAAGCCAACTCATCTAACTAAATCATTATTTGGTAAATGGTTTCATATTTTCCATGTTCTATAAGCAAAAGATAAATCCATGAGAAAGATACTTGGCAAGTCTCAAATGCAGTTCAAGTATCAGAGAATCATAATATTTTAGAATTAAATTTTAAAAATTCTATTTATTTATAATCAAAGACAGTAGGGGAGAGAGAAAATGAGCACTCCAGGGCCTCCTGCCACTGCAAATAATTCCAGATGTATGCATCACTTTACATGGGTGCTGGGGAATTGAACCAGGCCATCAGGCTTTGCAAGCAAGTGCCTTTGATTGCTGAGCCATCTCCCCAGCTTATAAGCAAATTTCTTGAAGTGAGAGTAAGGCTATCTAAGAATCACCTGAGGTGCAGCTTCCCAATCCCCACTCCAAACTCATGAGACAAAAAGCTCTGGAATGAGGCCTTTAAAAGGCATTTTTAATGTATGCTAATTACAGAGTCTTAAATAGCCTCATGTTTGATAAATGCTGAAGGTTTGTCTATTTAAATGGAGTGACAATAATTCCATTTTCTTGGTGAACTTCAACAGTAGTGACACTTCCTTCAATGAAATGGCTATATACTATAAATGATTTAAGTTCCTACTTTGCAATTTCTGTCATATAGTCATAGCTTCCAATGAGCATTTCATTCTACTATAAAGAGGCACAATAACTCTAGCTTGAGATGTAGTATGTCAGTCCAGTAGGTGTAGCGTGCGCTAGTCCAGTAGGTGTAGTGTGTGCTAGTCCAGGGGAAGGTCAAGGAGTGTTTCTCACATAAAACCTCTCCAGATCATACTTGTAACCTTGGGGAAGGGACAGGTGGGAAAGTCTGAACTGACCTGAAGTAGAATTTGGCTATTTTAACAAAGTAATTATTACAGCCACATTGAGCACTCAGTGGTTTTTATATAATCTGGCAGAGATGTTTTACAACAATGACAGTAGGGCCTGGAGAGTTCTTATTTTCAAGGTGTGGCTTGAAGAATCAGAGAAGTGGCTGACTCAAGGTATGGACTAAATGAATAGCCACCTACACATCATCAGGTTGTCCAACTTCCAGCTGAAGTCTGTCTACTACACCAGACTTCTAATGGAAAGGAAGGATAGGCAGCAAGAAGTAGGAAGAATAGAATGAAAGGAAGATTCTGCACATAATCTTGTATTTTCTGCTTCAGAAACACAGCCTTTTTTTGAATTATGAAAATAGTTGTAAGCAATTAGTTAAAATCACACATTTGTTTTTCCAATATGGTCAATCAACTTGTCAGAAGGTTTTCAACCTGCACAAGTAATTTATATATAAAAACAGGTACTACCCCAGAATTTGAAGCTTCGAGCAGTATGCTGTCTTAAGACCCCCATGGCGCAGGATTGCTTACTAGCAAATCACTGTGGGACACTGATAGCAGCATTTTGACAAAGGCCTGGAGTACACTGTCAAAATGGTTATCCCCATACAACTGGAAGACACCAAAGCTGACATAATTCCCACACAAGGCAGATTTGAGAGCTGAGTAGCAGATGGAGATGCCCTTGAGTTTCACTGGATAAATCTGATCTTTTGAGAGGCTCCCAAGAGACAGGATCTGATTACCTGTTTTAGGGTAAAAGCAGAAAGAGAAAGTGACATAAGTAGATATAATTCCAAGCAGTTGTGGGGCACACACTAACTTTTCTACTTTGCTGTTAAAATTTAAACTTCCTTCTAGCATTGTTCTCAAAACTGAATTATCCACTGTAACAAAATATGAATAAATAAATATATATTATATATAAGGCCCTTCACCTGGGAAGCATAAAGGGTCCATAAACAAGAATATTAGGGAGATTCTACATTTTATTTGGATGGTGATTATGCTGATGTGTGTGTGCATATTGTAAAAATTTAGCAAAAATTTAGCTATATGCTTCAGATTACTTTATGTACTTCAATGTAAAGATTAGATGTTCATTAAAAAAACTTTTTAAAAGCAGGATAATCAGTTAAGTTATAGAAAAAGAAAAACCAAGATTAAATTTTTCTAAATTCTGAGCAATTTTCAACTTTTGTATATGAACTTGATCTTGAGTTACTTCACTTTTGGGAGCCTATGTACAGGTTTGGTAAATGAAGTAAATGACACACACACATTTTTGGCATAGGACTAAATATAGCTTCTTTCACTCTTTATGTCTTTTCCTAGACCTTGAGATGACTAGTTTAAAAACTGTACCTAGGGGCTGGAGAGATGGCTCAGCGGTTAAGGTGCTTGCCTGCAAAGTCAAAGGACCCAGGGTTGATTCTCCAGGACCCATGTAAAGCCAGATGTACAAGGGGGCACATGCATCTGGAGTTCATTTGCAATGGTTAGAGGACCTGGCATGCCCATTTTCTCTCTCCCCCTGTGCTTACAAATAAATAATAAAGTATAAAAATTGAAAATAAATAAAAACTGTACCTAAAATCTGTGCTGACCATCAAAAGACAATCTTTAGATAATAACTTTAAGTATTTCTGTAATAATTGGCACTTATAACCAACAATTCCTGCTTTTGAAACATGATCTGAAGGCAGGTTACTCAGCAGTATCTAGGAATGCTTTCTAACACGTACTGTTTCTTAGCTCTGCTTTTTCTGGCTCATGTGAGCATCACTTCTAAAATTGAAGCTAAATTTAATTTATAAAGTTTAAAAGCGGATTATGGTTTATCTTGTGTTAACTTGGGTGAGAAGTAAGTATCTCGGAACCTATCAGCTTGCATGTGGGTAGAACTGGCTATCATCTGGAGGGTAGAAGTGAAGCTGCCATACGAGGTGGCAAGTTAAGGTGGGAAATGCTATGTCCCAGTTTTCCCTTGATCTTTACTGTTTTGTATCTGGTGCTCCCAGCTCAGCTATGTAATGTACCCAAACCAGCCACCAAACACTGGACAGCAAACTTATACAAGTAGCTAGGCAGAGGCACCAGCTATTTACAGCATGACACCAGCCACCCCTCACTCTACATCTTTCCTGATCCCACTGCAGATTGGTGATGCAGCTAACATCCGCATCCTCGACACTCTAACATGTCCATTCAGGACACTGTTTTGGAAGGGCTGACCAGTGAATGCCCCCCCCCTGAATCTTCAACTTTGTCCTTTGGGTTCATTTCCTCAGCTTCACCCAAGATTGTACAAGGTCTAATATCAAAAAATTTCTTCTATTCCATTAATATCGTAAAATCCCTTCTATTCCAATTAATATAACAGTGTCTCCATTCATTCATTCAATAACAGTCTCATATATCCTCAAACTTATTATGTAGCTGAGGAAGACCTCAAACTTCTAATTCTTCTGTCTACAAACTCCTGAGTGCTGGGATTCCAGGTATGTGTAACTATGCCCCAGTGGTTCTAGGGACTGAACCCAGGGATACATATATGATGGTAACCACATATGCACTTAGAGGCTAAGAAGAAAGCATGGAACACAGAACTAGTCAGGTTGAAGGTTTCCTTTCCTCAGTCTGTCTTACTGAAATACTGCCATATACACACTTGTTCTGTTAAAGAGAAGGCCATGTGGCTTTCCTTATTATTTACACAAATCAAAAATATGCCTTCTTTTGGAATTTACTCAGCACCAAACCTTGTACCTTCTCTCCTCTAATTCTAATTCACCTTAGAGAGATACAGTAGTGTCTCAAAGATTTAATCTAAAATGACAGCATTTATTTAACAGTTACTATGTGTGAGATATTTGAATAAGCAAATGAATAAAATGAATCTCTGCTCTAAGGAGTTCATTCTGGGGGCAAACAGATCTGTAAATAACTATTTCCACAAAATGTGACAAGTAGTCTCAGAGAGATGAGTCACAACGTTATGGGAACAGAAGACACTACTTCTGCTCAGGTAAGAGGATGATAAAGGAAGACTTCCCAGGACAACTGCAGGTACCCAGGTGGCCTTAAAGGGTGTCAAGTACAGAAGCATGAGAATCCAAGAAAGCAGGGCATAGCAGAAGAAGAGAGTTCTGAACCACTACTTTTCTGTCTTTGCCTCAAAATCAATTTAACCTAAGGCTAATCCTAATACCCCTTTCCCTTTCTCAAGAAAGAAAAGTGGTACAAACAGATGACAATAAGGGAATTTTGGAAGGGAGAAGGTGGTTCACATATTTTGTGTTTTGTGTCTCTGGAGAGACAAAAGACGAAGAAAACAAAAAGGGCCTGTTTTATGCTGATGGCCTTGCGAGAGTAGAATAATGAATGTATCCCAAACAGAAAACTGTCACTCATTTCTTTCAAGTATCTAAACATTCCAAGATGGCCATAAAGACTATGACCAAGCCATTATTTTAGAATTCCAATTTAGCCTTATTAGTATTATTATTAGTACCTACTATACAATAATACCCTCTGAAATTGAAGACCCTACTTCAAAAGGCTTATGATCTAGAAGTTAGTCTCATATTACTGTAAGCAGATGGTTCCAGGTCCCTTTCTAGATGACTTTCCTCCTCTTCCCTGCTGCATTCCTTCCTTCCTTTCCTTCCTCCTGAGAGAGAAAGCTATGCTGCCCTGTCACACTACTAGTAGATGATGGCTCAGTCAGGCTGGCAGCCACCAGTGTCAGAAACAACTGTTTCTTTTGTAATGCCACAGCAACATCAAAGCAAACAAGGATGTCCTTAAGGAAAGAAATCAATTCTCAATGGCAAGAACCAAAACAAAAATCTCTAATTGTTTCCTACTGAGTATTGTAGTCATAACTGGAAGTTAACATTGGGCTTTGGTAAGATGGATGACAAAACTGTGTTAGACCCAGGGGTAAAGCTGCCAAGCATTGAATGACTAACCAAGTCAAATGCAAGAATGGGGGAAGGGGGCACAAGCACCTGAAAGGCAGCTACGTTTGCCAGGACTACCAGCAGGCCAACACACGCACTTGAAAATGCCCTTCTTATTCTATACATGCTCTAGTCACCCAGGAAATCTCAGCAAGGAACAAGTAAGCACAAGGACCCCAGATATAGATTGTCTTAATCTTTCTCCAAGATCCTATCTCTTCTGTGTGTGACTGGCTGCGAAAGTCCTCCTCTCATCCCAAGGGGAAAGATAGCTTTATTTCACAGGTCTCAGCAAAAGAACTCATTACAAGATAACATTCCTGTTTAAAAATTTTACTTATTTGTGTACACACACATGAATGTGTATGTGTATGGGTTCATACCACAGAGAGAGAGAGAGAGAGAGAGAGAGAGAGAGAGAGAGAGAGAGAGGAAAAAATATATGTAGGTCAGAGGGCAACTTCGAGGCATCTGTAATCCACTTTCTGTGAGATAGGGTGTCTTGCCACTGCAACCTAGTGTGGTTCTATCTCTCATTGTCATAGGTGCCCTGGGAATCACAGATGCATGCACTACCTTGTGACCAGCTTTTTCATGGCTACTTGAGAACTGAACCCAGGCTAGCTACCTTTTCAGGAAAGTGCCTTTAACCAGTTAGCCATCTCCCTAGGCTCTAGACAATATTCTTACTGAAAATAAATAAACACATAGGCAAGGATTCATAATGTGGATTTTAGATTCATACTGACCTGATTGGGATCCTAGTTTCTTCTTTACTACATTGGCCTGGCCTTTGAGTACCTCACTAATCTCTGTAAGTAACTGTCTCATTATTTACAATGTGAAGATAATATACATAACTCACAAGGCCTTTATGTGGAGAAAACATATATAAAGTGCTTACCCACAGTCACTGGCATAGTGCCCAATAAATATAAAGCATAACAATACATAGCATTGGGAATTCAAGTTTTCTCTAGTCTAATAGCCTGTGTCTAAACTTAGAGGGACTGCAACCTGTTAAGAGAGGAGATGAGACTAAGTGTTTATGATATGGAAAAACCTCACCTCCCTTTTCAATGACATAATTCACAGTAAGGTCAATGCTGTATCACCTGTCTTTCCTCTGGTCCTTCAGTAGTGAGTTAACTGTAAGCAGTTGCAGTTTAGCCCACACCCCACCAGTTTGCTATGTTTCCAAAGAATAGTTGGAAAAAAGGTGTACCAGTTTGAAAAATGTTGCTTCCTGGCTGATAAAGCAATCAATTACATGGATTTACCATCTTTCCCCTTTTTAATCTCTGAACATTTACAGTCCATTTGATATCAGATAGCAGCTATGTAGGCTGACTGTCTTCACTTATCATCAGAATAGTTATGGAAGAGAACTTCTCGCATTCCCATTCTGCAGGGCACTCAGCCCACTCTTATCGCTGCAAACCAGCTAAGGCCCCTAGACAAGAATGGCTCGGAGGATGGAATTAAGGCGGTGAAGAATGGAAAGGGGACACTGGGCATGGTAGTACTTGCTGGTAATCCAGGCATTTGGGTAGCTGATGAAGTTTCAGGCCAGCCTAGAGGCTTCATGGTAAGATCCTTCCTCAACAATCTAATTGTCTATTAGTAGACAAATGCATAAAACAACAGTGGAACATACATACATACATACAATGGGATTTTTAGCCCCAAAACTAGATCTTGTCTTTTGTCACAACTTGGATGAGTCTGGAGGACATTCCATGAAGTGAAACAACTCAGATGCAAAAAGAAAACAAAACACTGCATAATCCACATGCATGTGGAGTACATTTTAAGTAGACAGAAAGAGAGAAAAGCAGTGGTTACCAGGGACAATAGGGGAAGTGGAGGAAACAGAGATATAGGATGAGTAGGATTATAGAGAATAAGATTCCCTGTATTTGGGATTCATCCTAAATGAGTAGATATTAGCTACTCTAACCACATAAACCCAAAAGGAAACTAACTACAGGAGATGGCTAAATTAATATGTTAATCTGCATAACCGTAGAAAACTTTTTTTACTCTCTGTATCTATTCCCAAAAGTTATCATGTGTGCTCGCTACTTTGTATTTATGAGCACCATGACAGCTATTCTCTCTGCCTTAATGCCCTTTAAAACTTTGGCCCTATTCTTACTCCTTCTCTGACCCCTCACTTTGCATTCAAATCTTTCCTAGGCTTCCTTCTTCAGCACTCTGCACACTTCTCAAGCTCACTGTGGAGCATGCATACATTGCAGGTCTTCACTCACAGCCTGAATCATTGTGCTCAGGCTCCTAAAGGGAGGACTCAGGGAGATTCTTTCTCTGTATGCCTTGTTTATCTTTCCAAGCTGTGTAACTCTCACAGAACAGGCACACAGTAAACACTCAACAAATTCTAGCTGCATGGATGAGGGAATTCACTAGCATCTTTTGCCTGTGTGCAAAGAAGGTTTTGTCTGACACTAGCAGTTCCTAGATTTACAATGGTGTGATTCTCAAGGCTTTTCTTCTGTAAGAAGATACTGATCATTCTACTGCTGCCACCGACTTTTGGACACTTCACACTTGTTTTATCTGGGATCAAAAGCCTTATTTTCCGTTCCTTGATAATGTTTTCAACAACTGTTCTTTCCTGCTTACATTTTATGCAGTCTCTGGTATTTAAGACTAAGGCAGTCTTCATCTATCTTCTTGTAATAATTTCCATGTAAATATATAACTATCTTACCATTCTTACACCTTCAAGCCCAGTAAACAAAGCACTGGCCTGTTGTCTAGGTGAAAAAGAATAACAATGTCTCATATAGAACTTCATAAACTCGGTGAACTGATGCCTTAAATACATTTGGAGTATATGCTGCTTAAAAGATTACATTCTTCAGTATGGTGAACAATTGTGGTTTATTCCATCCATTTTTAAAGATGAGATTTTTACATGCTAAGCTTTCTTAAATCAGTTACCTAAGAAAGGAATGAAAGTAGTTCTATTTTGGCCAATCTCCTGGAAATGGTCACTATCTGTCCCCTCGTGCTCTTTAGCCAACAGATGTCACTGAAGACACCAGTGCCCACAGGCAAAGAGAAGGAACAATTCAAAAGACAGAGCTGAGCATAAAGAACTGAGAAGGTTTCCAAAGTAATAACATTTATTACACTGCATACAACATTTTAACCAAAAATTTAAAGAAAGAAATTTCTTTTATTAAGTTGCTCAGGCTGAACACCACATCATTGCACTAAGTTTTGAAATACATGTTCTTGAAGCAATTTAAAACTCATTAGAAATAATAGGCTTGGGTTAGTAGAAAATGCGGTAAAATTTAATCCTCATCCAAATGTTACCTGGGCTGTACAAACAGGAAATTGTTTTGTGCTACTGTGCCTAACCTCATTGCTGACCCTGAGCTGTAACGGCAAGAGCAGCTGAGAGCTGAAGCAAAATTAAAAACTTACATCAAAGTATATCATGACAGAATGTAGATAAATAAAACAGCATATCAAAAGTATTATTTTTCTGCCACTCTTACAGAACAGCGAGGTAGAAGAATTTTACGAAATGTAAAAGACACACCATGTACATTAGGCAATGAGACCTTCTTCTCTGAGTCACCCCAAGCACTGACTCCCGAAACGCTGCCCAGGAGAGGTGAGCAGAGGGGACCAGCGAGGACGGGGACAAAGGGATTACCCCTTGGGTTTCTCCTTCCTTCACCTTGGCTAACCAAAGAAATAAATAATCCTGGCTCTGCTGGGTCCTCCCAGTTACTCTCTCTCTCATCATCTTCCTCCAATGAGCATGCTGGACTCTCCAGAGAAGTACGGTCAGTCCTAAGACATCCTGGAAGCCCCGCAAAAGGCAGATGGAGGATGAGGAACAGTTAGTTCTCAACTATTCTATGTAAAGTATACTTGTCAAAGTCACTGGTAACATGGTTGAAGGATATTTTGCCACTGCACCTTTGTTTTTCCTCCAGATTTAGGACAAGACTCACTAAACTTTAAAGACTAGTGCTTACTATAAACTTCAAAGGTACTATCTTCCTATGGTAACTCCCAAGAGGCATACAGACTTCCAGTGAACTTGTTAGCTATGTGATATCTGGAAAGTGTCTGAATCTTGAACTGAGTCAATTTCAGTTCCTTGACAGTTACAGTAATCACAAAAGCTAACCAGCCTGAGGACTTTCCAAACATGAACAGACTGAATCCTCACAACCATCTTATAAGGTATGCATTATTGTCCCTGTTTAACAATGAACAAGGGAGGCTAAGTAACTTAAGCATGGTCAGATGACAGTGAGTGGTAGATAATAATACCTTTCTTGAGGATTCAGCACGGGCATGTATTATGAATGATCTAATATAGAGCAAACACATAATAGTTTATTAAAAATTGGAAGCCACCACAGTATTATTCTAGTTTGAGAAGCAGAACCTTACTCTAATCTACTAGTCTTTGAGTAAAAAAAAAAAGCCTTGTAATGCTTTTCTTCCTAAGAATGCTTAATGCTGGGCATACTGATACACACCTGTAATCCCGGCACTTGGCACTTGGAAGGTGCAGGAAGGAGGATCAGGAGTTCAAGGCCACATATAGTGAGTTTCAGAATAGCCAGGGTTCTGTGAAACCCTGTTTGAAAAAAAAACCGAAAAACCAACTAAGCAAAAAGCTTTGAAGGTTTTCTTTTATTCTTTCTTTCCCCTTTCCTTCTCTGTCTTCTCTTTGTTCTTCTCCAATGGAACCCTCATATAGTTACCTTTCTCAACCTGTGTCAGGACACCTTCATGTATGTCAGACAATTGGATAAGAAACTGGTTAGCTTTTGAAACCCCCAGTTTTGACATTGTTCTTTGAGACTCACTTTGGCATCACTTGTCAGACATGCGTTCTGTCCTAGAAAGCCAATGGGATGAAGAGGAAGAGACTGAGGAAACTATTCTTACTAACCCCACAGCAACAGTGAACATGCCCCAAAGGAAAAACCCATGTAATGAAATGACCCAGAAGATTCAACTAGGTCTGCTAACAGGAACCTAACATTGTCGAGCTGAAGCTCTGTTGATTAAGTGATTCCTGTATATGTATACTTCATGATGATGACCATTACTTCCTTTATGAAGTGAGGAAACAAGGGCTGGAGAGATAGCTCAGTCTGTAAAGTGCTGCTTTACAAACATGAAGACCCCATAACCTATGTAAAATGGGGAAACCCCCCCACCCCCGGCTTGATAGTATCAACTGGTAATCCCAGCATTGGGGAGGTGGCAAGTTTAGGTCAGTGAGAAAGAACTCTTATCTCAGAAAAAGGTGGACAGTGCTAAAGAATGACACCTGAGGCTGACCTCACCTCTACAGGTATATGTACACATGTGTGCAGCTGTACCTGTACCCCTATCATTACACACACAAGTATGGAAGCAGTAACAGCACTGGATACAGGCAGAAAGAAGGAAGCAGAGAACTGTGATCCATACAGGAGTCACTGATAATAAAGTGACACATCGGTGATGTCATATCCAAAGAAGAATGGTGCAGAGAGTGGCTTGGATTAAGGAGAGGTGTGTCAGTGGGAACCTGTTCCATGTTCCCCAACACACAGACCTTTGAGCCAGTGTAGGACCCTTTAATCCTAATGAGGTAGGCAGAGCAGTGGGTATTTATTATTTTTAATTTTATACATGTAAAAAACAGGTTCAGAGTCGGGCGCGGTGGCACACGCCTTTAATCCCAGCACTTGGCTTAAGACACTGAAAGTAATTAGATATGTATTCAAAGTAAGGCAAACTATATTTAAAAGGGTTCATTTTTGTCTCAAGGAGGCAAAGTGTTTTTACTTTATATGATTTTAATGGATCTATTTTCAAACAAATGTAAAAGTTGTAGCAATGTAGTTTTGTATAAATGAAAAGAGTACAAGTTTACTTTCTTAAATGGGTAGTTTCTATTGCTTCTATGTACTTACAGACTCAAACTCAAAAATCAAATGTGCATTTAAAAGCAAGCATTTTAAATGCAGGCCTGCAATGTATATAGATCAGAATATAATTTGAAACAAACTAACCCCCGCCTTTTTTTTTTTTTTTTTTTGAGGTAGGGTCCTTCTCTGGCCCAGGCTGACCTGGAATTCACTATTAGTCTCAGGTGATCCTCCTACCTCAGCCACCTGAGTGCTGGGATTAAAGATGTGTGCCACCATGCCAGACAAAAGGCCCATTTTTTGTTCTCTTAAATATGCTATGATTTTTGAAAAGTAATATACATCTTCACTTTTTTTCTTTTTTTAAATTTTAAATTTTTGTTTTTTTGAGGTAGTGTCTTGCTCTAGACCAGGCCGACCTGGACTATGTAGTCTTCACTATGTAGCCTCAGGGTGGCCTCTACATCATGGCAATCCTCCTACCTCTGTCTCCTGAGTGCTGGGATTAAAGGTGTGCTCCACCATTCATGGTGCAATATGCATTTTTAATGGTTGTACACATACATACCTTACACACACATACATGTATGCAGAGCTAAAATAAAATAAAAGGTTTCACAACATTCGTGAAATCTATTCCTAACTATGAGGCTCACTGGCAACTTGAGATCAAGTGTGCTTCAGAGCTGGCTACACATGCAGGGAAGTAAGACACAAGACAGCATATCTCTAGGAACAATGCACTACACAGAGCCCAGCCCACAGCTGGTAATCGGCGCATGTGAGATCCAGAGGATTCTTGTCCTTTTCAGACCCATTCCCTGCCTACATTAAGATCTTAGAGAATAGAGAATTTCATTGATGAAGCTGTCAGAATTTGCAGCAAGTGTTAGGGGTTTATGGGAGTTCTTAGGCTTAACCTTCTAAGCAAATTATACACAATTTGGTCTATGAATAGGACAATCTGATTCTAGGTTTGAAGTATTCAAAATTCCTTCTTATAAAGTATTTATTGCTGTTTACAAGATTTCCTGGAAATTCATATACTGGTTTAAGCCTTTGTTTACTCAAGATAGTAAACTCCATGATATAAATTTTAGCAATTCTGAATATGCTAAAATTTTATTTTATTTTTTACTCAATATGCTATAATTTTAAAGAAGTCTACATAGTATATTCCCTTTGCCACGGACATTGCAACTTTATTCAAAAGAAATCAATCAAGTTCGCCAGGATGTTGCTTATTTCTCTTGCCTGATGCTGCTAAGATACGCTACCTGGCTTTTTGCACTCTGATTACCCATTCATATCCACAAATATAGATATGAGAGTTCAAAAGAATAAAATAAGTAACATCTTTCTTTCCAACAAAGAGATAAAGGTATATCACAGAGACAAATATGGAAAAGGATATTCACCATAAGTGCAAATCATTTTACTTGCTTCTCTGAAGAGAAGAATTCCATTAGGAGAAGAAACATCAAAATTCAAACGCTGGGACCTAAGACATATAGAGAAAAAGTTTAGACTACATGTGCAGTAAAGAAAGCAAATATCAGTTTAAAATGCCTCACATTTTCAGTTAGAAGCAGCAGTAATACAGTTATTCTTGAAAATGCCATTCTAATCAAGAGCTGTTAAACTATGTATACTAATCTTCTCACTTTAATGATACTAAGACAATTAAGGCCACTTTTTTTTTGCCAATGAAAAGGTTCATTTTTTTAATCTTTCAAAATATCCTGACATTGTCGACCACAGATCTTATCCCTTCTTATTCATTTAAAGTTGCTGTTGATATTAATAAAAACCTGCGTGTATATGTATCAGTCCGTATGGATACTTGCGTAGAGATTTATGTATCAGACATCTCCCACAGTATCTGATTTACATTTCTGAAACAATTTCTGCTGTGACAGGAAGTACAGGTTCCATTAACACTAGACAAATACACAAAGAATCACCTACCAGATCCACTTACATTACACACTATGGTTTCCACTGCACAGCTTAACTAGTGACAAACAAATGCCAGAAATTCTCTGAGAAAACGTTGCTTCCCTGGTTCCTGACAGGTGAGGGAACAGTTTGAGCAGAGTATATGACTGACAAGCCACTCTGATATAACATTTGTGTTTTAAACATCCTCTTGGCTTTATCTGGCTCTGATATACCATACTGCTATGCTTTCAAGATATATTTCTTAATTGCCAAAACCACCCCAAAACCAAATCAAATAACAACAAACATTCCTCCAAAACTCCCAAAAAGCAAAGGTACTGCTCCATGTCCTATTTGCCAGCCATGGGATGAACTACTGTTTCTCTGTGTTTTAAAATAATTTAGCATTAAGTCTAATCATAGAAAAGTACTATTATAACACTTGATAATTATGTACCAACTGGCATTATAACTTCTGCTTAGGAAAAAAATTCATAAACAATTCATATTACAGTCTAGAGAAATTTATAAATAATAAAGGTCATTTGTGCTAAATATGAATTATCTGCCTATGGCAGACACAAAATGCTTTATAATATACAATAAATGACTTTCTTCAGTAGTAAATGTTATATCAGTAAAATATATTATCAACATCTGATTAACTGACACTTAATGAAAAAGTTTCTAATATAAATTATAAAGCCAATCTTCCCTGAATACAGTATCTATGAGAAAACTTAAAACTAACAGCTTTCAAAAAAATAATACTCACATTTCTTCGACAGGTCTTTTCCCACTTCTTGTTTAAGAATAAAACATTTAAATTATTGCTGTGAACAACTCAGCAGCAGGGACAAAATTAAGCTGCAACCCATGCTCCTTCCCTGTCTGGTTATCTCCCCTCCAACATGCTGTTTACAAAGAGGCGGGGATGAAACAAGATGGCTAAGTGACAGGTAATTTGGTGCTAAGCCATATCGACAATGACAAATTTAAAGAGGAAAACACAATTAGCTTGCTGCAGTTTTTCTCTTCTTGTTACATTTCTGTTAATATTTACATGCAGAATATTCGCATCTCTGCTGTTCAGCACAAATTATCAGGTAAACTAGGCAATTTCTGGAAAGTGTTGTGGTTACTACTTCAGGGAAGACTGTGACTGCATGCCTCATCCAAATCTATGCATCGGAGTGTAGAGGAAGAATCCTCCGAAGCCAGAGCAGGCACTCCTCCACACTCCTAAGGCAAACAGCTACGTGCTCATGAATTGCTCTGGGACTCCAGTTACCTTATTCATAAAGTAAAGCACCAGAGACCACTCAATTTATTTCCTCATTTAAAATTCTATAGATTTGAAGTTAAGCGATGAAATGGTTAGTAGCTGCCTTTGCTTCATTTTATGCTTGTGAATATTTTCAATAATGGGGGGTGCATGCCTTTCAATTTTTCTCCATTTCCCAAAGTCTCCATATATGCCAAAAGTATACTATCTTACTTTCTTCCTTTCCCTTACTCGTCCTCACACAACCCTAAGTAGAACTTTATCTTCCTCTTTTCTTTTCAACCTTCTGTCTCTAATGCAAGTTTTCATTGATAACTCAAAGCTCCGTTTCTGGGCTTCTGCTAAGCCTTGAACAGGAACGTGACCTTGGGAGCCTGCAGCCAGGAGCATGCCGTTTTCCACCCTGTCACACTGCTTACCTGTTCTGCATCAGCTCTGCTAGAAGTTTCAAAATGGGAGTTGTACATGCAGGTTCTCCATACCATCGCTCAACAGCCTTCTGAAGAATTGGAAGATATGTTGGGTATCTTTTCATAAAGCCCGTTAAAGAAATTAAAGTACAGGCTGGGAATGTAGCTCAGTGGTAAAGCACTAGCTTATCATGTATAAGATTTGGGGTTACTACTGCTAAAAATTTATGATAGTTTAAAACAAACAAACACATTCCACATTTCATCTGTTTAGTATGCAATGGCTACTTTATAAATGGAAGGCATGCAAGAAGACATTTTTCCAGCACTCATTACTAATATCAAGGAGTGAGCACCTCTGCTGGGCCTATGCCAGAGACCTCAGAATTGGAGACAGCTGACTCAGTTACCCAGACCCTCTATCCACACTGGCCTCCTCCTTGCTAATGGACACACAATTCAGGGTTAAAGCCCAACACTAGAGCACAAAAACTATGCCCCTGCCTACATCTTTCTTTCTTTCTAACTCTCAATCTTGCTCTTTCCAATGTACCTGTCTGTTTCAGATCAAAGTGCTGACCTGAATCACTGAGAGGGTTGCTTTTCTGTAGAGTAGATAGCAAGCTCCATGGTGGGACCCTTCACCAGGAATTTCTTTCCTCTTCCTCTTCTTAGTTCAGTTCCTCAGCATGACATACTCTAGGCCATTTAAGGATCTGGCCTCTGCCTGCCCTCTAGCCTCATCTCTCTGCATTCTTCCTCTCTGTATAGTTTAACCACATATAACTAATTGCCTGCAAAACACCTGATTCCAACTCCTGTTGACTTTGAATACCTAATTCAAGTTTCACCTCCTGGAATGCTTTTATGATTTTGCTCAAAGACACCTATCTGTTCCTCATCCATGTTCAGTGGGTACTCCTGACTCCACCTCTCGTGACAGCAAAGTAGGCTTGGCTACTTGTGTTATCTTCCTGTCCCATTAGTGAGTTTCTCAAGGGGCAGAGACCTGCTTTTCCCTCCCATCTTCCTGCTAATTCCTATTCATCCCTCAGATTCCAATATAGGTGTTAGTGTTTCTAGGTAACCACATACACCCTCCTTCCCTCGCAAGGTTGGGAGTAACTCCCATGTGTGGCCCCACTAAGGCAATCCCAATGTGTTTATCTTTTCAGTATGAGCTTTCTGAGGGCTAGGAGCAGGTACCCATTTTTTTTTTTTTTTGAGGTAGGGTCTTGCTCTAGCTTAGGCTGACCTGGAATTCACTATGTCATCTCAGGCTGTCCTTGAACTCACGGCGATCCTCCTACCTCTGCCTCCCAAGGCTGGGACTAAAGTAAAGGCGTGCACCACCACGCCCAGTTTTTTTTTTTTTTAGGTATCCATTTCTAATGCACAGGCCTGGCACAGTAAATTATATTTCAATAAATACTTGTTGTAAATCTGCCAATCCACTAATGAGCTAGAATATATGCAATTAGAATTCTTTAAACTATGTATTGCACTTTTTATCTTGAGAAACATTTTATAGAGGCTGGATAGATGGATTCAGCAGATAAAGGTATTTACTTGCAAAACTTGTTGACCTGGGTTCAATTCCCCAGCACCCACATAAAAAGCCACTTGTGAGCTTTAAGAAATTGTCTCAAAAAAAGTGAAGCACAGATAACTCCTCCACACACATGTCCGCTTGCCCATGCATCCATCCACACATAAATACATTTAAAAATAATTTTTATAATGTTCAGTGAAAATAAGCTATCCAAATTCTGAAAAGTGGTATGTCATTGATAAGTGGTAAAGTAATAGGCCCCTTCTCCTCATTAGAGATATTCTGTTTAGGCTGTATTTACTAAAACAATTTCCTTAACAAGTATTTACTAAAGGCCTTCTCTTCAACAACAAGCACTGTTTTAGTCTCCAGAGATACCAGTGAATAAAATATAGGAAAACTCTTGTCCTTGTGGGATTTATATTCTAATAATACAGAGAGCAAAATAAAATATACATATTAGAAAACACTACAAAGGAAAATAAAGCAGGAAGTGAAGACCGGGAGAGAGAGAGAGAGAGAGAGAGAGAGAGAGAGAGAGAGTGTGTGTGTGTGTGGTGTCAATAGGATGATAATGATAAGGATGGCATTAACTTATTAATCGCTGGCTTTATTTTTGATTTCCAGATTATGCACTGTTTTGCAAACTACTCTAAAGGCATACCATGCTATTTTTCAGAGCACACTGCATTCACTATGGGATAAGACCAGGGGATATGAGGGGATGCTCCCTTTTCTGTGTGGAATGAGAGCGGTGACAATTCTAATATGCTTCTGACAGAGGTGACTGCCACAGAGAAAATGAGTGATTATTGGAAGGCAGAGCAGAGGTCTACTAAGCAGGGAGGTTAAAAGGGCTTCAGAGTGAAAATGCCAGGCTCAGATTACAGGGCGAGAACCAAAACCCAAGCTAGGAGTTTAATTTTCCAGTGGCCTCGTGAGGATACATACATATGGGAAGAAGGAGTATGGGAACCCTCAGGTAGAGGAGTTATAGAATCTGATTGCTTTCACCTAGATCTTCTTAAGGAGCTCCTAAAGTTCACATTAAAAACATGAAAAATCAAAGGCATTAATGATGATACTGCCTTATAGGATATCATATATAAAAAAATAGAGCATTACGTCTGCCTGCTTCCTTCATTCCATCCATCCATCCACTCACCCACCCACCCATTCATCCATCCATCCATCCATCCAGTAATTCTTAGTAGTTACCTAATGTGTTGCATTCCAAGAAATTAGTAAGTAAAAACAAATTTCCTTCTGAAACTTAACAGTAGAGAAAGCATCCTTATGTATTAGAAGGCATCATGAGTTTTCATTAAGAAACATAAGGGTTGAAGATGCAGTTCTAGAACAGAAAGAGCCCACCAGTTGAGTTTACCTTAAAGGAACTCTGTACATGTACAAAACACCTGTGCCTTTGTCCATGAAGGCACACGTGCCACTGGCACCTTTTCTCTTCCTGTCTGGCAACACATCTTTCAAAGCTTAGTGCAACTTTTTTTTTTCCCCGAAGATAGGGTTTCACTCTAGCTCAGGCTGACCTGGCACTCATTCTTGGTCCCAGGCTAGGCTCAAACTCACAGTGATCCTATTACCTCTGCCTCCCAAGTGCTGGGATCAAAGGCATGCACCACCACACCTGACTTAGTACAACTTTTAAAAAATTACTTATTTTCAAGCAGTGAGGGAGGAAAAGGGGGAGAAAGAAGAAAGAAAAAGAGTAAGAGAGAGAGAAGGGAAGAGGGAGGGAGGGAGGGAGAATATGGGCACACTAGGGTAATTTGCCACTTTAGACCAACTCCAGATGCACCTGGCTTTAAGAGGGTACACTAGGTGATTGAACCTGGGCGATCAGCTTTCCAAGCAAGCACCTATAACCACTGGACAAACTCTCCCTTCTTTAAAAAAATTATTATCTATTTTCAAGGAGAGAGAGGGAGGAAGGGAAGGAGGAGGGAGGGAAAGAGAGCTAGACACAGACAGACTTTTTATTCTTCTGGAACTTCTTTATATTCCCTAAACACCAATCTCCTCACATATGTTCATATGGCCCTTTACAGTTATCTGTTATAATACATAGGCATTATATGCTGAGAGAGAGGGAGAGAGGGAGAGAGGGAGGGAGGGAGGGAGGGAGAGAGAGAGAGAGAGAAAATGGGCATGCCAGGGCTTCTAGCGAATGCAAAGGAACTCCAGATGCATGCACTACTACTTTGTGCATTTGACTTACATGGGTACTGGGGGATTCAAACCCAGGTTGTTAAGCTTTGTAGGCAAGCATCCTAACCACTTAGACATCCCTTCAGCCCCCTACAGAGCTTTTCTTGATCACCCAGATAAATACAGCTATTTTCCTATTTGCATTTTTGTTACTTTGTGTTTTTTTTTCTTTTTTGAGACACGGTCTCATGTAACACAGGCAGGCCTTGAGCTTGCTATACAGCCTAGGATGGCCTTATATGTTTGCTCCTCCTGCCTCTACTTCTCCAGTGCTGGGATTCCAGGTGTGAGCCACCACATTCACTTTGTACAGTGCTGGGACTGAAGCCAAGGTTTTGTGCATACTAGGCAAGCGTTCTACCAACTGAGGTCCAGCTACAGCTTTGCATGGAAGTCTTTTATGTATATGATTTTTGAACTATAAGCTCATTTGAAGGTAGGATTTATGTCCCAGCAATTCATATTGTTCATGAAACCCATCACACTGGTTAAGGAAGCCTTCTTTGCTGAATTCTATATTAGGAAGGAAGCAGCAGTAGATAACTATCTACCTGTGCCAGACACTGTAGGACCTTTATATGACCAATCACAGGGTCACAGCAATCCTTACACACAGAATTAGCCCTGTGTAATGGAAGCGAAAACTGATTCAAACTAACTTACGAAAAAGCCCTAAGGTGTAAAGTGGTAAAACCAGAACTGAAACTCAGCATTTTCCTCTTAGGACATTTGTGTTCTTCTGAATATCTCATTGTTTTGTCTTCTCTTTATGTGTTTATGCACATTAATAAATACCATTGGCTGCCGGACTGAAAGACAGTGACCCACATCCTGAGAAGCATGTGAGGAAATATCCATATTCCTTTATTTTTTTATTTCTCTGGATTTTTGATACTTCAGTCTAAGTGATCTTGGTAAAGTTTCAAGAGTCTGTTTAAATGCACTACAAGGCAAAGAGTTTTCTTATTGTTGAATTCTCACTTTAGGGGTAAAGAAGTTATGAATGATTCTCACTGAATTCTCTAGTCATGGGAAAATTTATCAAGATGGTTGCTATACAGTTTCAGGCAATTTTGGTTTGGGAGGACAGAGTGATAAGCAATGTACTTTATATAGCAGTTAATGCAGTCAGTGTTTATAGAAATGTTTTTGAATTAAATAGCTAGCCACTAAAATAGCATTTTATCAAACAATCACCATAAATAAAATGCATTTTGACTTTAAGATGACATGTTCTCTTATAGGAATGTTTCTTCTGCATGCTAAGGGTTGTATAACAAATTAAAGAACACACATTTATGTGGATAAAAGGCAAATAAACTTTCCCCAGCAGTAATGTGGGAATCATCACTGACGGTTTGACATATCAATATTTCAGGAAGAATAAATGACTTTCATATCCATGTTTTTTCTTAAATCATATACTTATTCATTTTTGCATTACTTGAACACTTTGGAAAGTATCTGTACTTTATCACCTGAAACTGTTTAAAGTATTTCAAAATATTTTAATAAAGCTTTTTGAATTATCAAATAATGTAACTTTTAAACAAATTTTACTATTATTATAAATATTTGCTCTTCATCCCTTGCCCAAAGGAAAACTATAAATCTTGTCTCAACTGAATGAACACCATTTATCATATTCATTTTGTTGTCAATACAATTATGAAAAGCCCTTGGCCTTTTCCCAAGGAAGCGGATCTGCTACTGAAACTCAATTATTACCAAGCCACCGCACTCGGCACCTAGCACAGCTAGCTTCCTGCACAATAGGCACTGCGCCCTCCACCAGGACCCAGTAACTTCAACATCCATGTCAGATGGAGGAGACAAAGGTTCCTAGTTCAAACATTAAGTCTCCAAGCTCTTCTGTCTGCTATTTCCTGCCACCTGCTGGACAAAAGTATCACATCAGGTGTCAGAAGGAGTCATGTAAAGAAATGGAAAACAAATTATATTCCTTGACAACAAGGAGAAATTTCTGACCTTGGCTCTTGGTTAAAAGTGCTGAAAAAGAAATAAATATTATAAAGGATAATTAAAAGCACCATCAATTTTCAGACCCAAAATTATTTTTATCATTTTCCAAATAAATGGAATCTTTTTTTTTTTTTTGCTTGTGCGCATGTGTGTGGTGTATCCACATGTACTTGTCCTGGTGGCACCTCATGTACTTGGGTGTGGTGGCCTGCATAGGACACTGGGTAGGAGTCCTGCTCCATTGGTCTTCTGCCCATTTTTAAAGAATATTTTATTTATTTGCAAGCAGAGATATAGAGAAGATAGAGAAGAGAGACAGACAAGACAGAAAAGGCAGATTGGGTGTGACAGGGCCTCCAGCCACTACAAACTGCAGATGCATGCCCCACTTTGTGCATCTGGGGACTCGAACCAGGGTTGTTAGTCTTTACAGGCAAGCACCTTAACCACTGAGCTACCTCTCTAGCCCTCTTCTGCCCATTTTTCTTCTTCCCTTCTCAACCCCCCCCCCCCAAGGCTGACCTGGACCTCACTATGTTGTCTCAGGGTGGCCTTGAACTCATGGCGATTCTCCTACCTTTGTCTCCAGAGTGCTGGGATTAAAGGCGTGAACTACCATGCCTGGCTTCTTGTGCCCATTCTTGTTTTGATCCTGGAGCTTGCAATTTTGAGCTCCCGTGACTTTTAGGTCTCTGCCTCCCAGTGAACTACAAGTGTGCATGGCCACTCCCACCTGTTTATGTGGGCTTTGGAAATTCAAATTGAGGTTTTAGGCCCCTGTCAGGCCATCATGCTTATAGGGAAAGTGCACTTACATGATGAGCCTCTCTCTGACTGTCAGAGAAATAAAAGGGTTATATGGAGTTCAGTTTATCCTTCATAGGAGAAATATAAGGCTTTCTATGTTTATCATCTCTGTGCATGTGCATTATATGCTTAAACACAGCATGGAGGTGAAGCTCAGGGTCATGGAAAAACTTATCTGAACTCATCTTTGAGCATACCAATCTGATGAAAGTTTCCATAGCAACTAAAACATCTAAGTCAGTACTCAAATTACTACTAAACATTTTCATAGAATGTAGAGTTCTCTTTAAAATATGCTCAGATCCCATTATATTTTGGGCCATATTATTGGCACAGCAACTAAAGACTACTCAAAATGTGAAGTAACGGTGCAGCAATTACTATTTTATTGCTGAGAGTAACACCCAACCAGAAGCAGCTTATGGAAGGAAAGGGTTTATTTCACCTTATAGTTCTTTTTGTTTTTGTTTTTTTAAGCAGAGAGAAAGAGAGAGAGAGAGACAAGAGAGAGAGAAGCATAGGAGGCAGGGAAGGAGAGAAGAGAGAGGAGAAAGAGAAGGGGAAGGAGGAAGAGAGGGAGAATGGGTGCACCAGGGCCTCTAGCCACTGCAAACAAACTCCAGATGCTCGCACCACTTTGTGCATCTGGCTTACATGGCTACTGGGGAATCAAACCCATGTCGTTAGGCTTTGCAGGTAAGCTCCATAACTGCTGAGCCATCTCTCTAGCCCTGAAGACTGCTTTTAAGAAGTTTCTTTTGCAATTTATTTAAAATTTTGAATGAAAAGGTTTAAATAAGAAATAACATAACAAAAATAAAGCTGGATGAGGTGGCACACTTCTATAATCCCAGCATTAGGGAGATAGAGGCAGGATTAGGAATTCATGGCTAGCCTGGGCTAAATATTATGGTTTCATGTATAACATGTCTATGATGTACATAAGCGGTCATTTTCTGTTAGGATAAGAGTGATTCATACAGGACTATTAAAACACAAATATTTATGGCACTGCACATGCATCAAAGACATCACACAGAAACAGTCCTCATTTCAGTGGACAAAGTGAGTCAGACACTGGGATGGCTCCTTTTTAAGATGATAAAACCAAGTCTCAGAAAGAATGACTGGTTGAGGTTTACATAGTAAATGAGCTGGGATTTCAAGACTAAATAGGCTCTCTTCATTCTTATGTGATGAGGCATTTTTTATGCATAGATTTTTTTTTCTGTCTACACTAAGACTTGATCGTGGTAAATTTAAATTTCATATCAACTGGCAAATCCTGACCATTTATTTCCCACCTTTTCATGTCCATGACAACAAACTGTAGTGATGAGTTAAGCCTCAAAGAGAGAAATACTCTTCTCAGTATTGCTAATTGAGATGGAAAGAGAGATTAACATCTCCTAAAAAAATACTAAATGGTATTGATCCTGAGTAAAGATATTGGCCAGATTGTAACAATCATTTTGGGGAAGTGACCTCTTTGCTGGTCTCCAAATGTGCTCAGTTATCTGCACTGCTGCCACTGTGCTGTAATTTTTAGCTGATTACACATTAGTTCATTTAGCTTTGTTTCCTCTTCCCTACTGTGCCGCACTATTAAACGAAAGAGAGGGGTCTGGCATCCCTCTGTGCACAGAGCTGGTATTGTCACAGTGTAATAAGGATACATCCAGTCAAACAGCATGGTGTAGCTGGTCTTTGTGTTCAGTGCAAAGGCAATCCCTCGAAGATCTCTTGCCAGCCCGATCAACATACGCTGTCAGTGGGAAAGAGACACAGTAATTGATTTTCACGTTAGTGCAGAGCAGATGGAGTAATAATCAGGCAATAATGACCACATATCTGATTTTGATTCATTAGCTAAAATGTCTTGCTCAGATCCATTTCTGTAGAAAACCATAGACTCTTTAAACAGACTATCAATCTGCTGACCAACTAACTCCACCTTGCTTCTTATAAATTGAGCTAAGTCATAATTCCAGTAGCTCAAGAGCATTTAGATTCTTAATGTATTTTCTTTATGAATATTGCCAAATTAGGAAAAAATACTAGGAACGATAATTTCACACAACAGATATTTACAAGGACTAGATGTTATTTAGTAAAGGAAATCTTAACAAATTAACTTACAAAGATCAGTCTTACTATCCAATTTAAGTCTATCCTGGGCATTTAAAGATTCCTTATGAATATCTTTAACAACTTAGGACAAAATAAAAATACAATTGGCTAGGTGACCTAGTGTACTATGATATACCCAGAATGACAATCAAGTAAAGAAAAAACAGTTCTATATAATGCCTTAGGACTTTGAATTTGAATCCCAGCTTTACTTAACTCTTAGTGGCAATGCAATGTGTCAGTCTTCGTCCTCTCACCTATAAAAGGGGCCAATAAAGACCATTTTACAGATGTACTGTGAGGAAAAGACTTTTGTGCAAAAATACTTAGTAGGAGCCTGACAAGAGTAAATGGGAAAGGGGAAGAAACAAAACAAAACCCTCTTGACATGAATAAGAAAGATCTGACTCATATTCTGGACTCTTAATTAAGCTGTCCTTAGGATGATGCTTGGGAAGAGAAAAAGAAAACCCAGGAACAGATGCTAGGGTGTCAGAACAAAGAACACAAATAAACATAATTGCCCAACAAGGAGGCAGGATAGTTGAGATATGCAACTGTGATTTTTGAATATAGTATTTCAACAAAAATGTTCTGCCAGAAAATCGTCTCTGAGCTCTTCTTTTTATCAGATTTTTTTGGAAATAAATGAAAACCTCTTTAGTAAGGAGATTAAATTATTGGCAAGAAAGCAGTGACCTTCATCTTAATGACTCAATAACATTTCAAAGTAGCAAACAATAGTATGTTTGACATCTATGTCAAATGTCAGACATCTATCTCACCGCACTCAAAAGATGACTCAACATAACTGGATGTTGTCTGTGAGAATATTCAGTTTCTATTGCTCATAGCTTACTATATTTTCTTAAGAAATATTTTTATAAGTAAGGAGAGGGAGGAAGTGAGGGTATGAATGAATGAATATGGGCCACTAGTTACTGAAAACTCACTCTAGGTGAAGGTGCCAGTTTGTGCATCTGGCTTTACATGGGTACTAGGGAATTGAACCCAGGTCATCAGGCTTTGCAAGCATGCAACTTTAACCACTCAGCCACTTCTTCAGCCCTGCCTCAGTTTACAGATTGAGGATTGTGTGCAGTTCTGAATCTGAGAACAACCTACTCAGTTTTCTCCTATAGTCTTACCACACTTTGCTTTTCTGTCATCAATGGGCCTCCTTCCAATTTCCCCATGTAACCTGCTATTTTTTTTAAATTACTTATGCAGTCACCTGAACTGTTCTCTTTCTCAGCTTTCTGTTTCTTACAGCCTCCAAAACAAGAGATTGTCTTACAAGTGCTTGTATTCAGTCTCTGCTCTCTTAAAGGGTTCTATACTTTGCCATCTACTAAGATATCACTTTTTGTTGCTTCTATTAGTGTACATTTACAGGTTATAGGCTACTCAATTTTAAGCTTCCACATACATATAAAACATCTACCATTCAACTCTAAGTTAATGACCAAGAATCATGAACTGTACTTTCTTTGTACCTAGTCAAAAGGGCTTTTCATAAAATACCACTGTACAAAAAGTTAATCTTTATTTGATCACAATTTTTCTTCCTTAAAAGTACCAAGTTACTGCAAGTGCTCTATGTAACTCAAATCTATAATCTTTTCTTTTTTGAAGGGCAAACAGGCAAAGTTTTATTGAAATTCAAGGAAAAGGAAAGCTCTGTATAATGGAGAGGGGTCCTGGAAAAACGGGTTGGCCCCATAATCTTTTTAATGCAGAAAATTGTGGCAAGAAAAATTATGTAAGTGTTTTACTTTAAGAATATGTTTCTACAGAGCAGAGAAAGCATACAATAACTAAATGTAGGTTTTAAACAGATTCAACTGAGCAGAAAAGTGAAGTGTTAACGTGAATAAGAAATAGATCTGTTATGTTCAAGTACTACCATTCATCTTGGAGCAGCAGAGAATACTGTAATAATCTAGACAGATACACAAACAAGACTAAAAGGGAATTTTCCCCACAGCTCTGGTATGAGGCAGGGAACGCCTTAAGTAGAAGCTCAATGAAAGCTACTAAGTAATCTGACAACATGAGGTGATCAGGCTGAATTTTAGAGGCCCACTGTTTACCATCGTGGATCTGAGAAGTAATGGGGTCCTATCGTTTTAGTGAGGCTGTTTTGAAGAGTTCTAAGCCTATGGATCGCTTTTTGGATAGTTCAAGGATAAGCTGCTGAGAGCTTCAGTCCGCTGCACGGCAAACAGTTGTCTGTGTGCCAAGTGTGAGACGGATGAGCTGGGAAACAGCTGAAACACGGCTCCTTCCACCCTGACCTGCAAAACAGGGTTTCTAATGGAGAGTCTGACAGACCCTTTACTGTAGTGGCACTACTGGGGGCAGCTATAATATTATCCTCATAATTCTACTATATAATAACAACAAAGAAAAAGAAGGTGAAGGGTCATTGTGCTTTGTCTTTAGAATTAAGATGGCTGTCTTCATCCTTACAGCATACTCTTAATTCTGGAGACACATCTTAATAACCTCTAAATAGTTCCAACAAAAGAGCCGTGTCAGAGGAATGAGCAGGCCCCAAGGTGTTTCAACTGGAGTGTTTTCATCTGCCTTTATTGCTCTATCCCTCTCCAGAATTAAGGCAATAACCTGTGATAAATTATTCAGGAACTGCTACAGGGATCAAAGCAAAATCATTCTGTTAAAGTGCTGTTTGCAACATTTGGCACTTAGTGCGAAAACTTTTAATGTGCACATGCTGAAAATCAAGGATTTTAAATAATTTAACATTGTGGAGTTTTTATGAAGGGACTAAAGATAGCAGGTTCCTATTTAACTGCTCCTCTTCCTCTGAGAAGTTTTCATTCATTTCCTTAAAATCCATGACGTCATGGCCAAATCAAAAATGATGCATGAACCATGGAAGTGTGTTTTATATTTTACTATGGATAAAATGATAGAGGGAAGAAGACACTTATTTTGAAATAATACTGCAGAACAAGGATTTGTCATTGTATTTCCTTTTCCCTTGACTTTGGAAAGGAAAAGCCCAACAAAAAAAATTCAACATTCTCTTCAATTTTATTAGGACTAACTTAAGATAAAGTTATAAATTTAAGGGTTATACAGCATTTCCTCTCCTCACAACTATATTTCAATTAGGTCACATAGGTCCTTAATGTTTAAGTCCAACCTGAAGTCTGCATTTGAAAAGTATCTATAAATGGGGAGTTAGAGGATCTTGGTAAAGGTTGCAAATTAAATGAATTTGGCAGTCCTGCAGCATTTTCATAGAGATATTTTAACAGCGTCACCTCCTGTGGACTGGAATACTAAGTACTTTGTTGAAGAACAAAATAGAACTGTTTTTATCACTAGTACTTGCAAAATGAAGTACCTGAAAGCATTTTTGCATGTATTATTTATTCATCATGATAGAAAAATAGCCTTAACCTAATAAATTACATTTAAAAGCATTTAGTGCAAAAGTTTTGTTTATGATAAGGCAACAGATTTAGTTCTTTATCTATAGCTCAAAGCACCAAGTTTTCTTTCTACAAATTAGACAGATGGTGCTTACAGGAGAATTTACTAAAGGTCTGTCACAACAAATGCAGCCAAGCTGCATATTTAATCACTGCAGAATCTTGTCTACCTGCAGCTGCCAACTGCTAATCCAATTTCCCTGATAAATGTGGCAAGAGACACGATCAGCAATAAAGAGCATCTAACTCCATTTTCCTGCAGGGCGTCTTTTGATGAACATTTAGGACGGAAGCACAGAGTGCACTGTGTGGCCTTGGTTCGTGGCAGCTGCATGCATTCTGAGGCACAGTTCTCAGGTTACTCACTTAATTCTGCTACTATCATTACGTTGCTATTGATCTCAGTAGCTGTTGCCTACACAGCATTACTCTAGATGAAGCTGAATCAGGCAGTTATCATGCATCAAACTTGCTCAAAAGCCTGGAGATTTCTCCTTAATTACTTGTGATTTTATTTGCAAATACCGTTAAAGTGTAATCAAGCAGTCACTTTCCAGGGTCGTTAAGAACTTGCTGGTTTAGGGATATATCACTGGAACTCCATTAAAAATGACTCTACGAAGATGTTTTTATCCAACTAGATGAAATTACATCAAAACAGGCTTGGAATATAATGAAATCCTCAAATGAGACAACTGTAATTTTTATAAAGATAGTATTTTCAACCTCACTGCTTCTTTTTAATAGAGGCAGCAATGGCCACTTTAAAGCTTAAGGATTTTTGTTGGTCAGGAGAAATATTTGGAAAATACCTAATAAATAGAGGAAACTTGAGTGGAAACTCACAAAAAATTGAGCAAGATCATATAAACACAAAGAAAAATTTAAGATACATTTTGCTCTTAAAATTTCATGGCTATTGCATTCTGATAAACATTTATTTCAAAAACTCTATTTTAAACTAAAATATATAGGACTTGGTTAATTTTTTTGGCAGAAAAATTGCACAAATACTGTCAAAGGCTATCATTTTTCTATTGGGCTTCAGACTACTATTTTTATTGTTTTTTGAAGAGGAGTCATGCAAAAGATGGTTAATAAATATTTCAACCTATTTCAATAACAGTAAAATATGAGCAAGGCATCAGCAACAAAGGTGCTTACATCCTCTGGAGTGCACTTATCGCTCTTTTAAAAATAACAATCAGCGTCAGTCTATTTAATACAGCCTTGATACATTATAATTTCAGGAGATACTATTTCTGTTTAGGAAAGCGTGTGCTGCCCATCCCCCAGGTTAAAATATGGGGCTATTTTTGTCACAAACAGCTTGCTACACTTAAGGATTTTACTAATAAAACATAATGTTGTCTTAGATATTATGACTGTTGCCACAGCTGAACTGACTTGTCAAATCAATCCTAATATGGCTCCCACAGGCACATAAAAACCTTATTTAGCTATCAGTTATCCTAATCACTTTGTTCGGTTTAAGAATGCAATACTTCAAGACCAGCTCCTATTTATACATATATGCCTAGCCATTTAATAAAGTCTTGATTTATATAAATTCTTATTAAAAAATTTAGAGATGTAGAGATTTAGCATGTGTGCATTTCTGCATATGGCTATGCTGAAACACCAGGGTAGATGGAAGAGGGATGTTTAAAGTGGTGTACCCATGAGAAATGTTCTGATATAGTAACTAACACAAGAAACAAATTTCCACTATCTAATCATGAACCAACTGTCCAAAACCACTCACTGATATCAAAGTCCATTAGTATAAGAAACTAGAAAAGTACATCTCAAAGCACATGCACTGAGAATGCAGGCCCAGGGAAGCCTAAGGTACACAGAGAAGCAAACCTCTTCTGGACTTAGACATTCTGCAAAGAAAAAACTCACCTTTACTTCTTCTTGTTTGAAATTGTTGTTGAATATTTGTAATACTGTTTCAAAAGAGACTGTAAGAGGCAGCATAAAATTCTCAAATTCATTCTCGTCTTCACCTATCAAAAGAAACAAAAGGGTCACCATGGTTTGAAACGCATGCTGCTGTTCATTAGCCTCAACCAGGAGTGCTTCATTCAGGCTTAGAAATGTTTCCTACAAGAAGTCAGCCTGCACTCACATCCATGCCAACCTGTGCTCTGGTTCAATATATATTCTGTATTTTGCTTTCTCTTTTGCACCAAATGAAATAGCAAAATTACTTACCAGCCATCTTCCCTCTGTCTTTTTACTGGCTCTAACAGACTTGTGCCCCAAGCATTTCGCCCATTTAGCTCCTGGGGTCCCCAGAGTTTCCCTAATGCTTGAGGGACAATAGTCCCTTCTCTTTGGGTGCCAAGTCCCAAAAGGGCTCACAGACTAAGGTGCCCAGATAGGTCTTGGTTCTTGTTGTTTTTTATTTATGTTCTTTAAAAAATTAATTTACAACATAGGTGGCAAAATGATGAAGTTCTCATGGGTGATCTGAATCTTAACTCTTCTTCATGGATATGCTTCCTCTTACACCAAGCTTCCTCATCATTGTTTTATCCTACTATGCAAAAAGCAGACTGCTTTTTCTGCGAGGATTCTGTCAAAGCACAGCCTGCACACACTGACATACACACCATTGATAAGTCATATACTATACTTTTCAAAAGCAGTTTTGTTGAAATTAGATTGGATTCTCTTACAATTCCACAGGGAACCACCAGAGAGCTCCAACTTTACTGATGAAGAAACACAGAGAGATTAAATGCTTGCTGAGGTAGAAGATTTAGTTGGAGGTAGAACTATGGCCCAGACCTCCTGATTTCTATGCTATTTGTAGTTTTAAAATACAGCTTTCAGTAGGAAACAAGATCTCAGAGAGAAGAGCAGTCTTCATTGGACCTTGACATAGCAGCATGGCCTGGGGACCTTGAAGACTCAACTTTGCAGATTCTACCCCAGATCTGCAAGATCAGAAACTGGGAGCAGAGGAATGCGATTTTGTTTTAACAAGTTTTCCAGGTGATTCAGATGCATGCAAACATTAGAGAAATCCACCTGTAGGCATCATTTAACAGATAAAGAAACAAGTCCAAGTTCACATGCACATAGGAAATCAGTGGTAGATCTTTTTCTTCTTCTTCTTTTTTTTTTCTTCGAGGTAGGGTCTCGTTCTAGTCCAGGCTGACCTGGAATTCACTCTGTAGTCTCAGGGTGGCCTTGAACTCACAGCGATCCTCCTACTTCTGCCTCCCGAGTGCTGGGATTAAAGGCGTGCGCCACCACGCCTGGCTAAAGAATAAAAAGTTATTCTTTTTTTTTATATTTTATTTATTCATTTTCAAGCAGAGAGATGAGAGAGAGAGAGAGAGAGAGAGAGAGAGAGAGAGAGAGAGAGAGAGAGAGAGAGAGAGAGACAGAGAGAGAGAGAGAGCGCGCACAAGGGCCACCACCTTATGGGTCTGGCTTATGTGGGTCCTGGGGAATTGAACCGGGGGCCTCAGGCACTGGAGGCAAGTGCCTTAACCGCTGAGCCATTTATCCAGCCCATCTTTTTATTCTTAAATGGCTAATCTAGCAGACCCTGATTTCTTATGACTCCCCTTTTCCCTTAAAACTTATACAATTTGCTTAGAGTCCAACAGCATAGGGACTTTATGTTCACAAAGGGACAATGAATTTTTTCTGGTGTGCTGTTTTAGAAGAGAAAAGCAGACCAAGTCATAATTAATCCCTTTTCTGTCAAGTGACTATGTGACCAAGTTATTACTTATAGATATTCTCTCCTGTTTCAGAATCTATTATTTTTCAAGGCCACATTAAAAGACAGCTCTCCTCGTGTCTGAGCTAAGCTCTTCCCAGCCCCTTTGCAAATACCCATCCTTCTCCCTTTGTATTCTTGCAACATATTTCTCTATTATTATTATTATTATTATTTAGTGGTACAATTCCCCTGTTAGGGACATCTGTCTACTAAGCAAAAGTGTTCTACCATGGAACCCTGTGTTTGACTCTTGAATTCCACATACTGGAGTGTATACCTAATAACACCACCACTACTGTAACATCACTTATACCATCTGTACATATGTCCATATGTAACTTATTAACTGTCTCTTGAGTATGAAGGAGGATGATGCAGGGCTCTGCAGTACAAAGGCCCCAGTAGGTATCTGTCTTTACCATAAACCAGGTAACTATGGTGATTTTACTAATCACTCCAAGTCTCAGCTTCTCATTTACAAAATAAGGATAAAATGATCTGTGTAAGGTTACTATGAAGAGTAAGAGCTATGATACATGAAAACAGAAGATGCAACAGTGTTGGTTTTGACAGCATCAGTACCACAAACAAGGCCTGGAACCACTAGGGCAATACTGTGTTTGAGGGAAAATAGTTATTTAATAAAGATAAATTTTAAAAGTCCTGAGCAAGGAAGGTAACCTAAACCTATAATCCCAGTTTACAGGGGAAGTAGAGGCAGGAAGATCAGGAGTTCAAGGCTGGCCTGAGCTACTGTGAGATCCTGTCTCAAAAAAATTACAAATAAACAAACAATGCTTTTTATCTTTAAGCCTGACTTGCTCATACAATGTATATACTTATTCGTAATAAAGATATATATATATATATATATATATATATATATATATATATATATATAAAAGCCTGAAACAAAAAACTACAATAGGGTTGATAGCTCACTGGTAGAGTGCTTACCTAGCAATGTAAAGTCTTGGGTTTAATACTCAACACTACACACAAACACACACACACACAGAACCCCAAAATGATAGTTGAAGTGAACATTATACATATGTGCATTGAAAGTAAAAATATAATCTTACTCTAAGATAAAGTATTTTCTTAATGTGATTATAATGAGAACAGTGGTGCTACAAAGAGTGGATGTTCTGAAACAGAAAGTTTATTTAAACTTGAATGCTGGCTGTGCTACTGTTGGCTCTCTGGCGTCTAAACCTTAGTGTCCTCATGTATAGTTATATTTACTTAATAAAGTTAGTTGTGAAGATTAAATGATACAAAATTTGTAACTTCCCTTGCCAGCACTTCATAAATGACAGCCATTAATACTTTTGTTATCTTGATTTCAACATGGATTTAATAGAGGTGATTATGGTAGTTAAAAAAAGTGCCTAATGCCGGGCGTGGTGGCACATGCCTTTAATCCCAGCACTCGGGAGGCAGAGGTAGGAGGATCGCCTTGAGTTCAAGGCCACCCTGAGACTACATAGTGAATTCCAGGTCAGCCTGGGCTAGAGTGAGACCTTACCTCGAAAAAAACAACAACAAAAAAAAAGCAAGTTCAAAAACTAATATGATTTAAAGTGCTAGTTAACAAACTATCCCAGTCCTGAACAATAAATATTAATATAACATTAAGCTTTCCATCACCCACAGAGGAAAATGATGAATTCTTTCCTAAAAAGAAAATGCAAAGCTTCCTGGCTTTACTGGCTTTCTAAGGGTGTGATCCAACAAAGTTATTATTTTTAAAGTTCCAAATACATTTCTTGTAGATAAAACACATTTAGAATAAGAATACTTTTAGTGTGTTGGCTATCAGATATTTGATTTGGAGGAATAAAACCTTGAGCAAGTGGGAATGAAGGAAGGAAGATCAGGAGTTCAAGGTCACCCTCAGCTACACAGCGAGTTCAAAGCCAGCCTGGGCTACATGACATGCTGTTTCAAGAAAAATTCAAACAAAAACAAAAAAACTTTGAGTGGTGGGAGAGTCAAAAGCTTCGGGCAGTGCAGGCCTGGTGCAGTGCAGTGTGGTCAAAGCAAGTGGCAGCAATTCAAATTCAGAACTGTCCTTTGACTGCAAGAGAACTGGAAGTACACTACCACACAAATATTTGTGAGCAGCCAGACAGAGTAGTGCCTGCTTATAATCCTAGCACTTGGGAGGCAGATGCAGAGGGAGCTTGTTTTAGTCCAGCCTGAGCGACACACCAAGTCCCAGACCCTGTCTTACAAAACAAAACAAATCAACTTGTGAGCTCACGTTCAGAACAGCAGTACTTCATAATACGCATAATGTACAAGCAACATAAATCCAAACTGTTTATTTAAACTGGTGAATAAACAAAATGCAATACAACTCTGTACAATGGAATATTCAGTTATAGAAAGAAAAAAAGTACTGATACATGTTAAGACATGGATGAGCCTCAAAAACATGCTAAGTCAGAGAGACACAAATGGAAGATCAGTGGTTACCAGGAGATTAGGAGGCAGAAAAAGAGCGGCTTCTAAAAAGAATAGTTTTTTTTTGGAGGAGATAAAAATGCTCTGGAATTACATAATGGTGCTGATTGTTCAACCTTGTAAATATTCCAAATATGATGAATATCACTGAATTATTTATTTAAAAGGGTGTATTTTATGGCATTAGGATCCCAGAAATAAAAACAAGAACCATAACAACGATCTAGGTTTGTTCTTTCTTTGCTCTTACATATAGGCAAATTATAAAACAGCTCATTTCCTCAAATTTGAATGTAAATAGCAGCTGGATTACTGGTGAGTTAAAAGAAAGAATCATAGTGATTATAAATGATGGCAGATTAATATTTTGAAATCCTTTGACATCAGTGGTATGAGTCCTCAAAGATACCCATGCTGTTATCATTGGGACATGTGAATGTGTTAGTTTATATGATAAAGTCAGGGCTGCTAATCAACTGTTTTAAACAGGCAATTTGCTGGGTGCAGTGCACATACTTGTAATTCTAGCACTTGGGAGGCTGAGACAGGAGGATTGCAGTGGGTTCCAGAATAGCCAGGACTATAAGATGTGAGACCCTGACTCAAAAAAGTGCTCCCCTCAACAAGAACACACACACAATAACTGGCTATTGTTTGCACAGTTCATAACCCTCCATCCCATGGAGAGTTCCAGCAATCCCAAAGAGGTGGGCCCTCAGTGGATTGGGGGCAGGGAGGAGGGAAATGGAGGTACCAACAGAAAGCTTGTTCATACAGTGTTTCTACTTATTAACAATAAATAATTTTTTTAAAAAGGAAAATTATTTTGGGCTCTTCAGGTCAGGTGAGTCCAGTTAGGTCATAAGGGTCTTTAATAGCCATGGGAGAACCCGGAGTGATATGAGACCCAGCCTAATGGTGCTGTGAAAAGGTAGTAAGCCAAGGAAAACAGGTGGTCTCTAGAAGCTGTGGCAAAGAGAAAGACTCTACCTTACAATATGGCCCTGCCAACACCTGAGACTCATTTTGGACATTTGTCTTCCAGTACTGTAAACTAATACAATGACTTAATAACATACAATGTTTAAATTGCTGAGCTCAAGGACTCTGTTACAGAAGTAATGGGAAGCCAGTACAGTCAGTGAAGACCTTGGCCTTCCTATTATGAAGCTCTGGTCCAAATTAAGAAAAATTAGGAGGAAGTCAAGGAGACTAAGACATTGGGTAAAGGAAATGATCTGTCAAAGCCAATAAGTATGGGTGCTCTCAGCAGCCAGGTGTCTCTGCATGTCTAGGTCCACATCACCTGCTATTTTCCCCAATGGTTCATGAGGATATCTCGTCTAAAATTCTACTAGCATAGGACTTGAAAAATGTGCTTAGCTGGTCCTCTGAACTAGGGCCAGAATTTGGTTTCATTCCAGTTTCCTACTAAATTGATTTCTGGTCATCTCTGGAATGACTTGTGACTTCAGGCAGGGTAGGCTACTTGAGAATCTGTCAGTAAGTGTCACCAGCTCTGGCCTATAATATGGAAATAACAGCCTAGATATTGAAAGGGCATAGATACATGGAGAACACCGAACTTGCCTTATTTTGAGGTCTCAGTGGCAGTCAGTGCTTTTGATTGTCCATGTTTTCTTAGCTAATAGTTACTAAATACTTATGTTGCTGGCCCCTTCATATACTTTTATTTTATTGAAACCACATGGCAATCCTTTAAGAAAGATATCTCAGCCAGGCGTGGTGGCGCATGCCTTTAATCCCAGCACTCAGGAGACAGAGGGAGGAGGAGCACCATTAGTTCAAGGCTAACCTGAGATTACATAGTGCATTCCAGGTCAGCCTGGGCTAGAACAAGACCCTAGGGTGGGGGGAGAAAGAAAGAAAGGTATCTCCACACTTAATAGATAAGTATACTGAGGCTTCCTAGAGATCCAGAGTGCTTACTTTAGATCCTAGGAGAGAAGTGCACTGTCCAGTGCAGACACCATTGCTCCTTCAGGAATATAATACCTGAGGTGCTCTACCTTTAACACCAGGTAAGTTGTTAAAACTGGATCAGGACTTAATGGGTTGCCTTTTTTTCCTTTCTTTCTTTTTTTTTCTTGCCTAGAGGGCTTGCTAATTAGTCTTAATTATCTCATTATAGATTCTGAGTATTTCCAGCTGCTACTTTACCCTGACTGCCCAGTCTCCCACCATCACCTTCGTGTCTATTTCCCAAGTAGTTTCTGCCAAGTCATGGGCACAGGTGAAATGATGATGTATTCATCTATCTATGAGAATATTAGTTATTTCTGGTCATGCCCCTCACCTGCTTCTCCAGAAAGGTAGATAACTTTATGTTTCTTAGGCCTTGAGAAGTAATATGCTTTGCCTAATTATCAGACATAGAACACATTCTAAAAATTATATCTAACCTTCATCGACCAAACTGCCATATACCACCATGCAGGAGCAATCACAAACATCTGTTCATTTCACAGACTCTTAGAAAGTCATTCTTTCTCCCCCTCCAAAAAATTCACATAAAAAGTTGCATTTCTTAATTGAGGTGACAGGTGAAGGAATGGTTTGGCAAAAGTAGATGAAAATACATAGTGAGATGGTTACTTGTTACATGAGGGACAAGTCAGTTAATCTCTATGAATCTCACTTTCCCAACAGATAAACAACAAAATAACAACTACTTAATGTATCCTTTTATGAGGATTAAACAGTTTATGGTGGGTGAAAGTAGTCTGCAAACTGAAAATATGTAAACAAATGTTTGCTATAATTAGTAAAGAACAAAGTTCCTTAGTGTTTTTTTGGGGGGACCTGAGGGGATGGTCTCACTCTAGCCCTGGTTGACCCAGAACTCACTCTGTCGCTCAGGCTGGCCTTGAACTCATAATGATCCTTCTACCTCAGCCTGCCCAGTGTTGGGAATCTAGGCACAAAGTGCCATACCTGGCTTCTGTGTTTAAGAAAAATTTTTTGGAATTTTAATATATGAACACATAATTTGGCTGTGTTCCTATAACACTGCTGGCAATTGTCCCTTCTCCCCTGCCCTATTTGTTTTTAACTCTACATTTACTAATCATTTGCAGAACACTCTTCTTGTTACAGATACTCCATTAGCTTTCCTCCTAAGGCATGCCACCATCACCACTTTGACTGTAGTATTCTCATGGCTACTGAAATGATGACTCCTCCTGCAAGTTTGAAATACCTGATGAATCAATGCTCAATCCAGTCCTATCCATAAAAGTAATTATTTGTTGGTTGAAATTGTGAAAAGTCCAAGAAGAAAATAACTACTGTAAAAACTCAATTTGCAATTAATATTTGGTTCTTTCCAAAACAGTTTACTTATAAGCTCTTTTTCACACCTCCCTTCTGCAAGCATTTGTCGATCGAATTCATCTCCATTCAAACTATTTTTATTCAAGTATTTTATACTGAACAGCTCATTGGAGGTTCTCCACATACTCTTTCCTTTCATTTATCCTACACCAGGTTAATTTTAAAATAATCCAGAGAACTTTGACAATGGTTCCTGGAAGAGTAACATGCAGGTACATAGGGCTTCGTCACCCATTTGTTTTGGCATGTGTGCTTATCCTGTAAAGGGATTTTTCTGCATTCCTTATGATAGTTTCTGTGAACTCAAAAGACACAGATAACATTCTGAAACATTATCCTAATGATGAAATGCTTTCAATTTTGTCCTTTTTATACAAGCAAACATTTTGTCTAGGTTAGCTAAAGCAATTTGATAAAATGGTACAACTGCTTATTGCCAAAAAAAAAAAACCACAACAATTTTCATATGAAATACAACCTGGGGCACATAGCATCTAATTAAATTCATACAAAGTGCAAACTATTGAATAGAACCCAAAATGCATTTCAAAGTAAATACCAATTAATGTGACACCCAATTTCTTTCCCCTTTTCTAATTGCTCCAGTGTGCATGGCCTGAATACCAAAAATATTCAATTTATTTTGTAGCATTCAATTAGAAAATGCTTTACATTTCAATCCAAGAACCTAATCCAGCTCTTTTGCAAGCAGGTTGCTTAGATGCTTTTCAACTTCTTTCTTTTCTCCCAAAATCAGTTTAATAAAGTTCACCTTCAATTCTTTTTATTTTAGGATGTTTCTCTTAGCAACGCCCTCACTTCCTGTGAGCATGTGCACCTAGTGGGAGAACCGCTAGACCCCACAGCAGTTTGAGTTCCTGAGGACCTTCCATGCTGCTTTCTACAATGGCTACCCTAAGGACTTAGTATTTAAAGCCCTTTTCATTTAAGCCTTTAAAATTTTTTAAAAAATATTTTGAGAAAGAGTGAGCGAGTGAGCACCATAGCCTCCAGTCACTGCAAATGAACTCCAGATTCATGTGCCACTTTGTGTATCTGGTACTCTCTGGGTACTGAACCCGGTCCTTAGTAAGCAATTTTTTTCAGCCCTCATTTAAGCCTTTTTGATCCCATTGAAGCCATTATCTCATCCTTCTTACACAGCTTAATAACACAAAATTTCATGTATAAATTGGCTTTAATCATCATTTTGAATGACTACAGATAATTTCGTTACATAAATATGCTATAAATTCAACTCTATCATTAGAAATTATATCATTTTCATTCTATCTCTAGTTTAAGTATCACTACAAAAACAAAAATACCCTTTGTAAGCTGCTGACCTTGAATTCATTCTGTAGCCCAGGAAGGTATAGCATTCCCAGTAGCTGGGACTATAGGCCCAGCTTCTAGATTCATAAGAGTAAAATTAATGGTCCAAATGATACAGAGAAAGAAAAATTGGAGGTAAAGAATCAAGGTAAAGATTATTTGAAGTAAAAATACTTCCCAAGTACAGATTTATCTTCTGGTTGTAATGCTAAAAAGTAAATGCTCAACTCTTAGAAAGTTAAACAGAGAACTGTAGAAGATGGCAGCTTCTTTTTAATTTTTTTTAATTTGCAGAGAGAGAGAGAGAAAGGAGAGAGAGAAAAAAAGGAGAGAGAAAAAAAGGAGAGAGAGAGAGAGAGAGAGAGAGAGAGAGAGAGAGAGAGAGAGAGAGAGAGAGAGCGCATGCCAAAGACTCCAGCTACTGCAAATGAACCCCACATGTGTGGGCCACTTTTTGCATCTGGCTTTATAGGGGTACTTGTGAATCAAACCTGGGTCATTGGGCTTTGCAGGCAAGTGCCTTAACCACTGAGCAATCTATCCAGTCTAGAAGAAGGCAACTTCTAACAAGTTAAATTATAGTATTCTAGCTCCTTCACACTACTTTGATTCCATATTCATTCAGCTCTATAACCTTACCAAGATCTACCATCAAAAGGCGAGTGAGAGCTGTGTAGAAGGTTGTTCGGCACTTGAAGTCATTGGGACTGTTACTGTCACCGAAGCCAAGAAAGGGGAAGTGTTCACTCTAATGGAAGCAAAAGAACATAAAAAATTACTAATGCTTGATATCAAAACTATCCAAAAAATTCTAGTCATTAAAAAATTTAGACTTACTGTGTGGTTTTTTAGCATGAATTTCACAGCATCTATTTTCACAAGCTTTTTTAAAAGAATATAGGTAATAGATGTTAAGGAATCTGAGGAAATACAATTTGTCTTTTCAAAATGTTATAATTCACAAAAAAACACAATGAATATATCAATTTCTATGCAAGAATATATTTTCTTTCCTTTTTTTTTTTTTTAAACAGCGTCTCCTAATACTAGGCTATCGATGGTCCCCTGTCACAAGGACTGATCCAGACGACCCATGGAGGAGGTTATCTAGCGAAGTGGGGAGGAGAGGGCAGCGGGGAATTGGGGATAACAACTCACTGTTTGCCCACTAAATATTGTAACTTAATATAACTAAATATTGTAACAATTAAAAAAAAAACAGGGTCTCCTGTAAGCCCAAGTTGGCCTCAAATTCACAATGTAGTCAAAAATGACCTTGAACTTCTGATACTCTCTATCTCCTGAGGGTTGGGATAACAGTTGTGTGCCACCATGCCAGGCAAAGAACAAATATTCCCTAGAATATTCATATAGAAATGTCTTTTATTCCATTAAGAATGATAATCCATTATTAATCATTGCAATTACTTTTCTGTCTTATACATATTTTAGTTATGGAAAGGAAGAAGGAATTTTATAATTAAGACAAGAATTTCTTTAAATCTAACAGTAGAAAATTGAAACTGACCCTTTTTACATTTGGGTGTAACTTGAGGATTTCTTTTTATTTAATGCTATTTCATAATAAAATTATTATAAAAGACCCATAACAGACTTTTGGAAAAAGAGAAAATTATTCAATTTTAATAGTAACTTACATGTCATTATCTATAGACAGAGAGCTTAAAGGAACTAATAATTTTCAAGTGCTTAAGTGGAAAACATTTTTTCATGTTATTTTACCTAGTCTTCACAATTACAGTGTTAAACACTTTTTCCATTAGTCACACATGAAAAAGGAAGCTCAAAGAAATAAAGTTGCTTGCCTACGAATACATAAATATGGGTTGATAGAACTGAGGTTTGAACTGACGTTATATTCCAAACACCATGCTTTCTCCTGTATCACATTATCATCTAAACAGATAAACTAAGAATAAGGTTGAAAACATGAACAAAGTCCAAATAATTTCTAGTCTGCATGGGTTCTAAGCACACCCACTTAGTATATACTCACTCTCTTCTCTTCTACTTCATTCATGTGTTTTCTGCTAGAGTAAATCCCAGTCCTCTCCTCCATACTTACTCATGTCCTCAAGGCTAAAACATTAGTACACAGCTCCACTCCTGTTACAATGAAAACACTGGCTCCTTTCCTTCATACCATCTCCAGACATGGTCTCTATAATTTTCTCTGTACAGTGGCACTGAAAGGCTCAATTCTAAATTTTAGTTACTCAGGTATAGGTGTCATAAAGGGGAAACAGACACAAGTCAGGAACAGTGAGCTCTGGACTCAGACACACCACACAATCAGCTGGATGAGTCTGAAAAAGGCTCTTGGTTTACCTTCATCTTAGTTCCCTCTCTAGTAAACAAGAAGGACATCTGAGATCAGGTGATGCAAATATCCTTGCCAATTACAGATCAGAGAAGAAAGACATGAAGAGGCAAAGAATGTATAGAATGTTTATTAGCTGTATGACTAATGGTCACAATTCCATGGGATGGGTCATATCACTTCTGCTCTTCAGATGAGGAAACAAACTAAAAAAATAATAAAAATGTGTCAAAAAATTAACTCTGCTATATGATGTGGATTAGATAATATAATCGAATGCCACAGTGGCATATTAAAAATGTATATTCACCTTTATATGACTAAAAATTTGCCAAAGGCAGAGATAGCATCCATGCCTTTTTCTCAGTGCACTGTTTTCAGTAGGTACTCAATGCACTGTGTTTTCCTGGCACACTGAAGGACAACATAAAGGTTTATAGATACCAAGTTTTCTCTTGCATCTGAACATGCAGATTTGATGATTTCTTAAAACCATCAATCACAGAGCAGAGGAACTGTCACTCAAACTTCACTCAGTTAAACAGAGGTGGGGATCAATAAACTTAGAAGTAGCTTAAGTAATTACCAAATGCAATTCTTTTAAAATTGCAAAGTTAAAAGTGACAGCATTTATGAATACTGCTATTAACAGGAATCTTCCTGTCAGTGCTGTTAACAAACAGCAAGTCATGTTTTGACAACAGAGTATTTATGGAAGCAATAAACAGAACATTCACAGAAAGAATCTTATCTGATAAAGACACATTTTTCAGTACTGCATCTGGGAACTTTGTACCCAAACCAGTCCCATTGCCTTTTAATTATATTCTAAAACATTTTTACTTTTTTTCAAAAGCAGGAAAAAAAAAACTAATGATGGGAATTCATCTGAATATTTACATTTCCTTACAGGAATTCAACTCAAAGGCAGTTGGTTATGGCTTAAGAGGACTTGCAATGTTAAAAAGAAAAGGCAAATGGATGTACCTTTGTATGTTCAGTCTTCTCTAGGAGAGTAAGGTCCTTTGTCTTGTGTGTGTTTATGGGTGCATATGCCACAGCATGCACACATAGTCAGAGGACAACTTCCAGGAGACAGGACCTCTTGCTGCTGCAAATAAACCTGCCAGACTGGATTCTCCTGACTCCGCTTTCTGTTGGTTGGGATCACAGATGCATACACCACTTTGCATTTAGCTTTATGTGTGTACTTTGGAATTGAACATAGGCTGATAGGCTTTGGAAATACCTTTAACCATCCTCAGTCCCAAGACTAAGGTTCTTATAAGTAGTGCATTTTGGGATAGAAACACTGGGTGAATTATGGCAGTACTGGGCTAGTTTTCAAAGGTTTGTAGCCGCAAACACAGTAATGGGGGTAACAGTCACAGAAATATACTATATAGCTCCGAGTAGTAAAACAATTTGGAAAAGGTTACACGTGTAACATGTAAATATGGCAGAGCCAAGACTTAAATCCAGTCAGTCATCTCTACAGCATGACCTCTTTCATTCAGTTTTAGGTATCCATTTGACTTTTCAGAGACTATTGTCTATTCCTTCATAGATCACTAGTTTTTGAAATTTAACTGAAACTGAAACTGGGTCCCAGAAAAGATGGGAAAACCTAACTGACCAATTACTATCAATGGGCCATCACCACAGCTGAGTAAAGTCCCCAGGCTGGCTAATAGTAAGTGAATGACTAATCAAAATTGCCAGAAAATTTCTTTGTGTATTGTGTGGTTATGAAAACATTGGGACAGGTAAAGATGGGCTGAGAGCAAGCCTGACAAAGGGAGAAAGGCAAGAAAAGGCCAAAATAATGGTGTATCTTATGGATGTAAGAGGTCTTTATCCTTCTAAGAGGAGGATAGCTAAGTAGAGAACAAACTGGTTCTTGAATTACAGGAGCACCTCATGCTTTAGTAGATCATCTATACAGTATCACAAAGCACAGCTTCAACTCACGGTTAAGCCTGTACTGAGAAACCAACACATTTCATCAAATCTAAAATTGCACCAATTGTAAAAGACACCACTGTTTTTTATACTATTGGGAAAGTAAAAGAGATTCTATATACTTGAAAGATAAAAATGTGAAAAAAATTATTTTAGCATTGGAAGAGTGTACTAGATAATCACTGAGTATAACAGGGTGGATAATCACTCTGATCCAGGCAAATATTTGCTCACAGATAGCATCTACAGATATAATTAGATCATGAAAATAGAAAAAAGTTTACAGAAAAGAATGGGCTGGGGAGATGGCTCAGCGGTTAAGGCACTTGCCTCCAGTGCCTAAGGCCCCGGGTTCAATTCCCCAGGACCCACATATGCCAGACCCACAAGATGGTGGCTCTGGTGCGCTCTCTCTCTCTTTCTCAACCTCTGTATCTCTGCTTGAAAAATGAATAAATAAAATATTTTTTTAAAAAGAATATTACATGCCAGGAAATAAGGTTAATTTCAACAAGAGGATTATGTTCATGAACCCTCCCCACTACACTAAAAGAATTTCAACAGGTATAACCAAGATGAAGCAAATTAAATGATTTGACAAGGAATAGGAGTTATTAAGGCCAAGTCACTTAACAGAAGAGACAATAATCATATATTCCAAATGCCAACAACATGAAGTTTTGAGACTAGAGAGGAAGGGAAAAATACAGCCTAATCTCTAATATCTCTAACAGGAGATAAGACTAGTAAATAATGAACTATACAGCATTCATACTTACTGATCAGGACATGGCATTCAGAAATATCAAGAAAAAAAGATGTAAAGTAAAATGAAAAGAATATTCAATAACCACAATTGGACTAAGGATTACAAGTACTTCAGGATAGCTCTCTTAAATGTGAGAGACCTACCTGAGTCCCACTGTCACAGGAGAAAATGACACTTATGATGATTCAGGGAAACTGAACCAAGGTTGTCAAGGCAAAGTAAAACAAATCCTTGACCCAAGTACAAAGCACACATTGTGGCTGAGTAGTGGATCAGGAAACTACCTATGGAAACTCACTAAGTTAAGTGCCATTAAAAGACTCAAATTCAAAATTTCTACTCAAACCAAGAAACAAGTGGAAGTATTTCTGGGATTTTTGGAAAATAAATGAACAAATCCAAATACCTATGAAAGATCATCTTGCAAGATTCTAAAGAAGTTGGTGACAGTTTGAATAGGCAGCATAGAAGAATAGAGAGGACTCTCATACTTGACTCTAGTATAAAAACTAATAGAAATCTAGGTGTGGTGACACATTCCTTTAATCCCAGCACTTGGGAGGCAGAGGTAGTAAGTTCGAGGCCACCCTAAGACTACATAGTGAATTCCAGGTCAGCCTGGGCTAGACAGAGTAAAGACCCACTTTGAAAAACCAAAAACCAAAACTAAAAACAAACAAACAAACAAAAAACTCCCAGAGAGGATGGAGGGATGGCTCAATGGTTAAAGGGACTTACTTGTAAAGCCTGAAGACCTGGGTTTGACTCCCCAGAACCCACATAAACCAGATGCAATAGTAGTGAATGCACCTGGAGTTTGTTTGCAGTGGCAGGAGGCACACCCATTATTTCTCTCTCTCTCTGCTCACAAATTAATCAACAAATATTTTAAAAAGAATAGCTTTTTGGGGCTGGAGAGATGGCTTAGTGGTTAAAGGTACCTGCTTGTAAAGCCTGATGGCCTGGGTTCAATTCCCAGTGTCGATATAAAGCCAGATGTAAAAAGTGGTCCATGAGTTTGTTTGCAGTGGCAGGAAGCCCTGGTGTACCCACTCTCCCTCTCCCTTCCTCCCTCCCCCCCCTCTCTCAAGTAGATAAATAGAGAAATAAATAAATAAGAAAGAGTTTCTTAAAAAAACTAACAGAGAAGATAAGGGGATGATGTTTCATGGTTGACAGAGACAGAAAAAATTCCAACACTTGATGATGAGAAATGTTAATAGAAGTATGCCTGAGGGATGTATGGCAAACTAGCTTTATTTAACATTCTCACAAACTATCTGGAGGTAGTGGTATTCAGTGAAACAAAGCAATGCATTTTAATACTGTTTCACAAAAACCAAATTACTATTCTTTATTACTAAATAATTCCTGTAACACACACAAACAATTTTACTTTCACTCTTCACTGTGATTTTATTCTAGGTTTCTGCTTCTTTGAGTATTCAGCATTTTCTTCTGATCCCTAGTTACCATACCTCAGTGGTGGGAAGGTCTGGGACAGGATGGAATATCTGGTTTGCATATTAGTTGGTAATTTTAAAATTTTACCTTAAAGGCTTGTATGTAAGCTGTCTCTGATTAAAAAAAAAAGAGCTCTCTTAAAGTAGCTGTATTATAGTGTCACATACCCACATGACTTTTAATGTATAAATTTCAGAAAAAAAATCAAGCTTAGAAAAGTCTCATGTTAGTTTAAAGTTTTACTGTTAGTCTTCAAATCACTTAACAGTTTTTAACAAGAAACCCTTAATTTTCATTTTGAATTAGGCCCTCAGAATTATGTAGTAGGTGTTTTTGTAATAACATGAAGAAGTCACTGGGTGTTAAGAAATTGTGACAGGGTCAGGTGTCTGCAGGGAACACCCCTCCACTTGAGTGGGAGGTATCTAGATAGAGCTACAACCTAGGGGCTGGGCTGACTGGTCAAATATGAACCAATCAGCTGTCTCTCTGACTCACCTGGGGAGAACTTAAACTAACTTCCCTAGAGGAAGCCACTCTCTTCCCCCACATGGCAATGGAGTAGAAGAACCTCTGATCCAGGCCTTAGAAAGGTAAGGCCTTCCCCCACCCCAGCTAATGGCTGGGGTGGGGGCAGGCTCCAGACTTTTTCCCTCATGAACCTCTCCTTCTCATGATGGGAGCTCCCTGCTATCTTTTCTGTTTCTGCTTATTTAGCTAAACAATATAAGTTCTGTTAAACTCTCTAACACTTGTTTTCCCCACACTTGTGGCTGGAAAACTCTGTAACTCCCCATGTTCCCTTAAATAATAAAGTCTCTCACTATACCTTACTATCTTGTTGTCTATGATTTTAATTCTTTAACTTTATAGACAAGAGCTCGGATACTCTTTAAACTTGGGATGCACTGAAATTTTTACTGGGGGTTATCTAAATTCTAACCCTTCCCCACACCCCGTATCATAATCCGTATCAAAATTTTGATGTTAAAATTATCAACAAAGTAGAAAAAAGTTTGAATAAATTAATGAATTAATGTAGAACTCTATGAAGTCTTTTTTTTAAAACAAGAGTTTGGGTTTACTTATTTGCAAGCAAATATAGATAGAAGAGAGACAAAGGCACACAAGGGCCTCCAGATGCTGCAAAAAACTCCAGAAGCATGTACTATTTTGTGCATCTTTATTTGGGTACTGGGGAATCAAACCCAGGTGGTCTGGCTTTGCAAGCCAGTGCCTTAACTGCTAAGTCAACTCTTCAGCCCTAAAATCTGTTTTTAAAAAGCTTAAACATTCTGGATTTTCATAAACCTTTGAAGAATATACAAAAAAGGGCAACTACCAACAGAGGATCCAGTAAAGAATGGAATTTCCAAGGCTGGAGTAATGGCTCAGAGCTTAAAAGCACTTGCTTGCTGTGGTAGTTTGACTAAATGTCACCCAACAGATTCAAAAGTGTATTAAAGATTTGTCTCCAGCCTCTTGGCTGGAGGAGGTGTCACCTTGGCCTGGCCTCCTAGGGTGGATTTCTAAGGTGGATATAAAATTCCAGCAATACATATGCAAACAGCAGTGCAGCTCAAGTCTGAAGCTCCTGTGCTTGCTTGTTTTGGAGGTGCTGGTGCTGGGTCTCTCTCTCTGCTTGGATCTGTGAAAGGGGGCCAACCTCTTTGGCCATTCTGCAACTTTCCCTGGATCTGTTATTTCAATACTTTCCTCCCCAAACTGTCCCTGGCATGCAGATTCATCTCAGTGGTGTGTGCCTGACTACAATACTTGCAAAGCCTGATTGCCTGGGTTCAATTCTTCAGTACCCATGAAGAGTCAGATGCACTAAGTGCTGCATCTGTCTTGAATTAATTTTCAGTGGCAGGAAGCCCTAGAGTGCCCATACTCTCTCTGTATGCCTCTTTCTGCATCTCTCTCCAATCAATCAAAGAATGAAATTTCCATTTTCATTATTATTATTATTTTTTTGTTTGTTTTTGTTTTTCGAGGTAGGGTCTCGCTCTAGTCCAGGCTGACCTGGAATTCACTATATAGTCTCAGGCTGGCCTCGAACTCACAGTGATCCTCCTACCTCTGCCTCCTGAGTGCTGGGATTAAAGGCGTGCACCACCACGCCCAGTTCCATTTTCATTATTTTATATCTGAAACCCAAAGTGACACATGTTACTGCTATAAATTTGAGTCTATAATGAATTGCAGTAGAAATGTTATTAAATTATTTTTCACCAGAATAAAAACTTTGTTATGATTAATGAATCCCAAGCATCAAGTGTGACTGGCAGGGCTGGGCCTGGACAGTCATTTTAAGTCTGTGTAGGTCAGGAAAAAAAATCACTTAGAAGGAAGAATTATTGAAATTTTTGTGGAAATTTTATAAGCATGTTAAAAGCTATTCAAATATAATTACTAAATGTGCTACATACAATAGGGAAACATAATTCTCTCAAAAAGGTCACTAGACTTCAAAATGACAGTAGCCTCAGAAGGCTTAAATTGATAAACAGTACCTTGGGGTTAAATATAGCAGGCTATCCAGTTAAATTCTGCAGGTGATAGAATGGTATCTGTTCTATTTCCACATTATGGAAGAAATTCTCAAAGTGTGGCCAAGAGTCAACACTGCATGATGGCTCTGCAGGAACAGAAGCACTAGGGTGTGGGCTACCATGTGTTTCTTCACAAGCACTCACATTCTGAAGCTCACTAAAGTTTGAGATCATTGTAACACAACTTCAGGCTTTTTAGCTCAGCAGTAAAAATGCCTGCTTGTAAAGCCTGATGGCCTAAGTTCAATCCTTCAGCACCCATGCAAAACCAGAGATGCACAATGTGGTGCATGAATGAGTTTGGAGTGAGTTTGCAGTTGCAAGAGGTTCTGGTGCACTCACACTCACTCTCTCTCTCAAATAAATAAATAATTTGAAAAGCAGATCTTTACTAATTTCAATTTCTAAACATGTGATGAGATTAAAAAAAAAAAAACACCAAACTTCACTGACTAGCTTGGATGTCATAAACCTTGAGTTACATTCACCTGAAGCAGATACAATAGAATAAAATGAAGCAAAACCAAAAACAGTGTCTGAAGACATAAACTATAAATAAAGAAAACTTAAAAATTTCATAGTAAGATAACATGATTTTCATTTACTTGCTAATAACATTTAAATTTTTAAAAAATATTTTGATTAATATATAGATTTCCATTAACAGAGGCCATTAGTGACTATTTTTACCTTGTAAAATTTTATGTTGTTGAAGAATGCCACCTTAAATAAAGCTTTGCTTTAAAAACCAAGAAAAAAAATACTGTAATAAAGAAAATCAATTGGAAACAACATGCACTAGGTAACCAGCAACTGCACTGAAATGGATACGCCACTCACATATTCCATTATGCAAATGAACTCAAAAGATATTTCATGACTGATCAGCTAGAAGGGACATAATGATTTATAATTCAAATAACTGAGCACTGAAATCAAATTGAGCTAATATATATTTCTAAATATGCAAACGTGAAATAATTGCTAAAAATATAAATCAATGTACCTATGTTGAAATAATTTGTATCTGTGGGTTTAAAATGTTATAGCCTTTAAACTTTTATCTAGTAAGTTTTTTGAAAATAATCTTTTTTTATTAACTTGAAGCATTCAAAAGGAATAAATAGCTTGTAAAATAAAAGGTTGTAATATTTGGACTAAAAGACATATAACAATTACATACAACTGATCAGGGATGGGGAGGGGGGGAATTGGGGAATTCGGGATAACAACGCATTGTTTGCCCACTAAATAATGTAACTCATTATGGACAATAAATATATATTAAAAAAAGACATATAACAGAAAAAATATATTAAATAGCAGATATAAACAAATTAGGCATTATGCAAATTATACCAAAAATACAAATCAAATTAACTTTATATTAAGTATCATTTGAAACTAAAACAGAGCAAATCTAAACAATAGCTATATACTCTAAAATAGCCAAGGCTTCTTTTCAGTTATGTTCTCAAAAGTAATTCATTGTGAAAAGGCCGGAGAGTTTGCAATACTATGAAGTACTTATAAACCCACTTCATATGTTAGAAATAAAGAGTATTTCAGCATTATTATCAGAAAAAAAATACACATTGAGTTTTTTTAATAAGAAAAAAATATGTATCTTAAAAAGCCAAAATGACCACTGGAATTGGGTTGTACATCACTTTCCAGTAAAAAGGAAAAACAGCCTGGACAGGTGTAATTTATCATTTTTCTGATTTAATATCAAAGAAATATATTAAAATAATAAAAAGAATCCTGAAATCCTCAAAATTTGTAGTGATAAATAGCCCTCCCTGTCTTTATTGCATTATACCTACTAACAGAAATATTGCATGGTGGATTTTGCCAGACAAGGACGATTATTTTCCAATAAAAAGTTGCATATTAAATTCCAGCACAAAAGTGGGTATCTAATACTTTGGAAATCTTTTATGGTTTACCAAGGAACACAATTTTAAACTTAACTAATACAAACATATTCCTGCAATGAAGCTACATAAAAGCTTCTACCCAAAGCCACCCATTTTCAGAATCTGTTCTTATGTTAAAACATCAGCTAATCCTACAGGTTAACTTAACCAACATATACTTTTCACATCTATATAATTGATAGCTAACATATATAAGATAATCTATATGGTCTTTTCTCATTGGTTGAAATATTACAATGATAGTTTAAAAATTTAAAGAACCTGTTAGAGAAAAATCTACACACTTAATGTAAATCAGAAAATCTTACAGTCTATGAGATGATGATTGGGTGACAGTAATAACCAAAAAAGGTGTCAAAAGCCTTGAATTTTGTTCCTGTTACACCTTTGTGTCGCTCAACTAATGAAAATCATATTCTTTCCAACTTAAGAATTCAAGATACATTTATTCTTAGGAACTGTTTTTATAAAGTAGTATTTTTAGAACCTTTTAACCTTTGAATTATATGTTTTCTGACAATAATAAACAACTGTGGACGAACAGGCATGTAAGGTGTGCATACTTCATTATGTAACCATTTATTAGTCTGGATGAGTATAAACAAAGCTAACTAGTTAGGAATAAATATGTATATATAATTTATGACTGAAAAACTTTTCATAGCATACAGCTATTATAAAGTTTCAAAAATACTCTTTCATAAGGCTTATTTTTAAAAATCTTTTTATAAATTATAAATTTATATTTATATAGATATATTATAAATTTATAAATAAGGAAACTACCTGGCCACTCAAATGCATTTGTTAATATATAATGTCAAATACACAACAAAAAAGGATATCCAACTGAAAGGTCATTTAGGAACTGAAGAGTTCTTGAAATTACAGGCTCACATCTTCCCCAGTATTTAAGGTTTGTAACACTAAATTTGAAACAAAAGTTTTATATTATCAGTAAGATATTTGCCTGTAATAGAATAAAAAAATAAAAAGCAAGCTCAAATTTCAGTGAAACATTTTTTATTCTTTTATTATAGTATATTTCAATTTTATATAACCAATCTATAATAAATAATCCATATTCTCAAATGCTATAATTCTATTAAATTTAAATAATTTTATAAAAAATTGATCAATTATTTCTATGAGCAATAAAAACTGGAGCTATTACAAAGGAAGTTAAACAGACTCAAGGTTACTGCCCAAAATGAACCATCACATGGTGGCTCCAAAACTCACTTCCTATTACCATGGCTGTTTATTTAGCTTTGCTCCCTGTAAGCAAGCCAGTGGTTTCTGTGTTAGACATGTAACACATGCTAAGGCCATGCATAGTTATGTCTATAACTAGAAATCAGTAAATTTTGCTACGATTATAACAGTAATTTAAGGAAAGTTTCTATAAATGTCTGTTAGAACTAATAATACCCTTTAGAACATTACGGTTGTGACTTCCAATTACTACTTCAGTTGGTCTGGAAATTGGATCGTTTTTTAGTTATAAAATAACAATACTGCCCAGTTGACATCAAGAGTCAATATCTGTGAATCTTTTACAAACCATACTGGTCATGTGATATATAGATAAATTATAATGTCCTTTGTGTTTTAAATATGCAAGAGTTTCATTAAGAACGTCAATTAAGAATTACATCAAAATGTTAATTTTTTAAAAAAATTACCTGTATAGTAAAAAGATCAGTTAGATTTAAAATATAAAAAAACCAAAACAGAAACTCACATTTTTGTCATGAATGTTTCCAGAACATGGTTATCATCTGTTATTCCTAAGACTTCTGACATACGAGCATATACCTGCATAAAAAATTTGATTAAGAGCTTTGTTATTACCATATATTTCAAAAGACTATTCAAATTGAATAAACAAAAGATTAAAAGTATTGTTGCATCCACTGAAGCAGGGGGTAGAAAGAATTAAAAAGTAAACAAAAAATTTTTAGAAGACCTATAATTTTAGAATGTGTTGGCTTTTCCTGGCAGAAAATAGTTCTCTTGCTTTGATGTACACACAAGCTTCTATTTAACACACAAATACACTCCACACCCAGATCGTATAAATTTTTCTTCCAAGTGGTGTACCACCCTGTTCTAGAAGACAGGAGTAGGGACACACAAGGCTGGATTGTCAAGTATCTCAACAAAAGATTCTGACCTTTAAAAATTCTACCTAGTCCATAATCCAGCAAATAACATGATTCAAAAAAATGCAAGAAAGTTATGAAAGTATTTAAAAAATATCAAGAACTTAAATAATTTATAGACATGCTCTTCAAATAGTCCTAATTAAGATTCTCAAAATACAGAGGTAAGTCTTACGTTTAATGATGGAAATGGTATCCCAAGCTCAGGGATTCTCTATGAAGACATTAGGGCCAAAGAATCCACTAAGCTTCCAATCAGGGCTGCAGAGTTTGGGGTGCAACATTTCAGTCTCAACCCAAGGCTCACTAAGCTTCTGAACACACTTGCCACCTCGAGTGGGAAAATACCGCCAGTAGCCAATGGAACCGTTCCTAGTAGCCTGGCACAGCTGAGAGCTAGGTTAACACCTCCATCCTCCTCCCTGATGTGATCCCAGGGTATCCCTGCCAGACACCAGCTGCAGGGGATTTCTCTTCTGTGATTTGAGCCCCTGTGATTGTGTCTGTTTACCTTCCCCTAATCTGTTAATTTACTATGTATGGTAACTTAGCTTTATTTAAACATCAGCCATGATACACTGCACTGCCACAGGTCAAGAAAACCCTCAGGGCACAAGTCACTCAGAGTTCTAGGGTTGGGGGGGCTATTCTCTGCAGAAGTACTGTATTTAAATTTAAAAGACATTCAAATCAGGAGCTCCAGTTACAGACTTTCAACTAGAGTCTGATGTCTGGAAGCCTTTTCCTCAGGCTATTGGGGTGAATGAAAGGGACAGAAAGAGAAAAGGAAGAAGTGGGTTGTAGAGAAGGAAAGAAATAACAGAATGGTAAAGAGAATCTGGTAGAAAGAGTGAGAAATGAAGACTGATATTCAAAATTTTGTTGCCTCTTCTAACTACTGAGCTCATAATAAAAGAATTTTAGTGACTATGTCTGTGGCTCTCTCTGAGAGTGATCACTGTGGGTCCTGAGATAAGGAGATAAGGAGGATCTTCAGTTATCAGAATCCTTCAGGCAGAGAGAGGGCTCAAAGGCAGAATGACATATGGAAAGGAAGGTTCCCCTTAGCTCACTATGATTCAAAACCTCTCATAGATAGGAGAATTTGGTCCCTTGGAAAATCTGACATTGTTATGATTTTTTTGGCATACAAAGTCCTTTTCAACTTGGCCCCAATAAACATCATCCTCCACCATCCCCTCAACCTCAAGCACTGAAATGCTGAGTTATCATGGAGGGCTTTTCCTGCAGACTTGGATTTCTATGTGCTTTTCATTTTGTTAGATTCAGCCTTTTTCCTCCTGATTCCCATTCAGCAGCCTTCCTTTCTTGGTGGAATGAGTTGTATTTTCCTTTATTCCCATCCCATTTGCTCCATTCCTCTATCACAGTCTTTTCAACCTTGTCATTGTTTGGGCACCTATCTCCTGACTACACGGAAAACTCCTTGAGAGGTGATACTGGGCTTTCGGTCTTTGCGTTCCAGCACCCGAGACAGTATTTGTTAAGTGACTACTGTGTATTTAATGTGTAATAGCAAAGATCATGAGTGGACCTGCTAGGACTACATGTGAGTGTTCGCAACAGTGAAAGGTGAATTTTTTTCCTGTCCATCATATACTGAATCCTATGTATAAAAGATGACAGCCATAAACTACAAAAAAAAAAATAAAGAAAAGTATTGCAGAGAAACAGTTGCATGTTACTTTCATTTGTGAATACCTGGTAGTTGACATACTGCAATGATGATTGGATGTTAGTAGCAACCTTGTCAAATGAGATCATTCAAATAAGACTAGTTTATAACCAGACAACAGTGGAGATCTGACACCTTGCTATATGCCTTCTTCTGCTCACTCTGCTCTGTTCCAGGGGTATAAATGGTACTCTAAAGACTGCTCTGGAATTTAAAGGCACTTACATTTAACAAAGATGAGAACTCAGGGCTGGAGAGATGGCTCAGTGGGTAAGGTGGTTGCCTCCAGAGCCTAAGGACCCAGGTTCAATTCCCCAGTACCCAATAAGCCAAGATGCACAAAGTGATGCATGCATCTAGAGTTTGTTTGCAGTGGTTAGAAGCCCTCATGTACCCACTCACCATCTCTCTATCTCTCTGCTTACAAACAAATACTTAAAAACAAATGAGAACCCATGACCTTGCTGTTACACTTTGAACATATGTACAGTAATCACTCGACTATATTGTCTTAGATGCTGGCAGACAAAGATGAATATTCTTAAACTAGCTCTATTCAACTCAGAACACCAGCTCTCAAACCTCTCACACTTGTGTATGAGATCATCTTCATAGATCAAAGAAAATGAGCCACAAATTCTGTGTTTTGCATACTGGTTTCTGGAAAGGAGAGGACCATGCATTTTGAAAAAGTGGCCCGTTTTTATTATATTTACATCTTTTTGTTATCTCCTTGCTAATTTTCTTGTTCTGGATCACTGTTTCTACCAAAGCAAATTTGATAGTTTCAAGAATTTATAAGTAATCTAGGCATAATGCAGAATTAGTCTAAATTTTAACTATGTTACATAAAATAACACAAATATAATAACTAAATGGTTATCTTTTAAAACTGATGGCTCCCACTGAGAGTTTTGCTGTTGTATTCAAGAGAAGAGAAAGCTGGGCTGGCAGGTTTGTTGGTCTCTGTTGTCAAAACAGTTTCTCAAAGCATCAGATTTGAACCAATAATATGCTGGAAAAAACAGTCAACATTGACACATGGCAGTGCTTTAATCCACAATTATCCTTGTAACTTGCACCCTTCCTTTTATCATCCATTAGCTTTGAGTCCCATTATCCCATCTAGAGCTGTGTCAATGCTTTTGTCCTTGGGGATTTCTCTCCACTACTAGGATCTGACAGTCAAGCTTGAGTACTAAACAGGATCATTACCTCTTAAATCCACTTATCTGATCTACTGAATAGTAAATTGAAAAGCTCATTAAGAGCAACAATCTGATTTGTTTTCACGTGTGACAGGGTCATTTAAAATCAATGTATGATTACAGCATTTCTTTTAAAAGACTGTCTCACATTTTCAGCTACCTTGTCATTCAGAGAACATGAAGAGAGTGAGAAAATATCTTCTAAAGTTTAGAATTCAATTATTCCATAGACACAGATAATTTGGAATTGGGAAGTGCTTTTGTTCATTGAAGAAATATCTACAAAAAAGTTCAAAATAAAGCTAAGAGTTTTCAACGTTTTCTACAACTCATCACTTCAAGAATAACTTTTAATGATAATTTTACAAAAAATAATTATCACAGCAAGAAGAAACCACGTAACAATTCACTTTTAAGGAAGCATACAGAAGTTGACAAAGTAAGATGAGAGAAAACTCACTTTCAGTTAGTAGACTACTAATCTTTTATTTCAGAATTTATTAAGATAATTTGATCCTAATGAAAAGTATATAAAAGTCTAGGAACTGAGAAATTATGGTCAGGCAGAGTGGTGCTCACCTCCAATCTCAGCTGTAGAGAGACCCAGGTAGGAAGATCTTGACTTTGAGGCCAGCTTGGGCTACAGAGTAACTATGTTTCATAAAAACAAAGCAGAACACATAGAGAGAATGAGCCCCAGGCTGTTATTCACAGAAGGGTGGACATAAAATGACAATGAACACATGGCCAGACTTTTGGTTATGTATTTTACAATCAGAGAAATATACATGGAGACTGTTGTTGTCTGCTTCAACCCTCCTCCCTTCTCCTTTAACATAATTATATTACTTTCATTTTTTTTTTTTGGAGGTTGGGTCTCACGCTAGCCCAGGCTAACCTGAAACTCACTCTGTAGTTCCAGACTGGCCTCCAACTCACAGCAAGCCTACTGTAGCTCTGCCTCCTGAGTGCTGAGATTAAAGGGGTGAACTACCACATCTGGCCTACCTTTACTTCTTTATCAGACTCCCTGTAAGAAAGGGGTAAACTGTCTTTTATATCCATCATGACTACTACTCTATATTGTTTGTTAAATGAATAAAAAGAAAATATTTGTTTGGCCAGTTCCATTTCATTCCTCATTTTTCTTAGAGACAGGGTCTCATATTTTAAAATCCTATTTACTAATAATGGTAGTTTAAAAACATCTGGTTTTAGGCTGGGGAAATGGCTCAGTATTTATGGGTGCTTGCTTGCAAAGCCTGATGGACCAGGACCCATGTAAAGCCAGATGCACAAAGTGGTCCCTGCATCTAGAGTTCGTTTGCAGTGGCAGGAGCCCTAGCATTCTCTTTCTCTCTCTTAAATAAGAATATTAAAAAATTAAAAACATGTGATTTTAAGGCTTATGTATTTCTAGAGTAAGCTCTCCCCATAGATTAGTGAAGGCTACCTTGCAGCCCTCAGAGCCCCTTCTTATAAGCCCATTACAGATACTTCTATCACAGGATACAGTGGAATCTTGCTGTGTAGGGTTAATTTTCTATATAATGCGTTTCTCCACTATCTCAGCCTGTGCTCTTGGGAGGGTAAAGAAAATGTCTGTTTCTGTAGTACATTTGGAACACTGTCTCGATGAAATTAACAAAAGAGAAAAAAGTACAGGCTTTGTTTCCAAACATATCAGGGTTTGAGCTCTGGATCTACCACTAACTAGGTGTTACTTTAAAGCTTCTGAATCTTGATTTCTTATCTGTAAATCAGAAATAATTATAATTATTTTTATTAATAATAGTTTATTATGTTTTAGAGGTTTGACTAATTCCCTGCCAGAGAGCCTGGCATTTAGCAGGAACTTTACAAATGCTACTTCCCTCTATCCCATCTGATAGCCTTTTCTGCCTAGGAGGTGCTAAAATTGTTAGCTAATGCCTTTTTTCAAGAGAAGGCCTGTTACATAAAAAGTAATAGAAAAGGACAAAGGTGCTTCCCTAGGAGACATTGAAAAAAGGCACTAAGATAACCATCAAGACCAACATATTCTAGTAATAAAAATCACATTTGTTAAAAGGCTAAAGTAACTAATTCCCAATTTTATGATATAAAAACCCTAATTAATCCAACCATCCATCCAATACTCTTATTATTATTTTGGTGGTACTGGGGATTAAACCTAGACCTTTGTAAAAACTAAGCAAGCTTCTACTATAAGCAACATCCTCAGCCCCACAAAACTCGAATTATTTCTACTTCTAAATAGACACTGCCTTAGAAGCCCTAGAGAGTACCCACTTTAACCAGTCACCCATAGCTACAGCTCTTGAAATAAAGTGAACTGTTAGAAATGTAAGGAATTATCATTTTATGGATTTGAGAACATGTGACCTAAAAATTTTATTTTCTTACCCTTATTTTACTGCAAAGTTTCTTTAAAATTTCAGAAAAGAGCATATGGACATGTGCATGACATTTCAATGATCTGGTATGCTCCGTAACTTCTGAACTAATCCAATGAGAAACATTGCTTGTGCACTCACAACCCCCTCCCCCCCAAAAAAGCACCATATAAGTAAACAAGAAAAAGGAATCAACATAAAAATAGCAACAAGATTTTTAGCTGTAAGTTTAGTTTAGTAAAGAATAAAAGCATGTGCAGTGATGATTTCTGGAATTGCTTTCTTTTTCTAATTCTGATGCTTGGTATTAGGTGTCTGCTATATTTTGTCTAACATTATAACTTTGAGGAAACTAATTATGTCAATACTTAAATTTGAAGTAGATTACAGAACTGGGAAACCCAGAATATTAGTTCTTAAAGGTTGTATGGATATATAATGACAGCCACAGAAATTCAATAACAGCCCTCTATGAAATGTACTCAAAAGCGCCACATGAAACAAATTAGAAACAACAATGAATCTCTCATTGTGTGCAAATAAGAAAATAAGAGAAAAACCTCGCTTCTATAGTTTTTCATAAAAGCTGTTATAATGAATTAAGATTTTGGATAATGAATTTTCAGAAAATTACAGCAAGTTAATACCCTTAGGCTTTCTAAAAATGTTTAAGATGCTACTATAACTTCTCCAAGCAAGTTCAATGCAGAATTAGCAGTGCTGTAGAAATCAACAGTAAAGTGCTCTGCCATCAGGTGATACATCTCTGAACCAATTTCATCTAAAAAACTCACATCAAATAATGTAAAATTGATAGCATAACCCTTCCCACTGAAATTGCATTTTAAAGTACTATTTTAATCTATTGAAATGACTTATCAATTAAGGTTCTTAGCTCATAATTTAGAAAGCAAAACTTGTAACTAGAAAGGACCTAACATAAGTATTAATATTCCCTAGAAATACATGGAATCACGTGTTATGAAACTAATTTGCATTATTTGTGTCTTGGGTTTCAAATGCCTTTGAGGTCAGTTCAGAACTTTCTAGACAGAAGACCCTAGCAAAGTGAAAAGTGGTGGTAGCAAAATGAGGAGAGTAAGAATGCACTAATGCAGCATGTAGTGATCTAAACCACTTTAATCTAAGACTGAGAGCGCTTTCACTAATGCATGAAGCAGAATGAAACAGGAGAATCACAATTCACCACTACTTTATGAGATGGCATAGACATCACTTCTGCATACTAATATACAAACTTAGTGAAGCTGTCTAGATCTGTATTAATTGTGGCTGACTAATTTTTCCATATCATTTAAAATAAAATTACTAAACATAAGACTGAAATTAGGAAGAAAAATATTTTGGCAAAATTTAATTGGAAAAAAAATCACAACCGATGCTGGAAACCAAGTGGAAATGGTAAGCAATTTCATTCAGTGTTTAAAAAAAAAGCTGGTACGGAAGTATAAAATAAATATGAAGGTTACATTTTAATTTCAGTAATAATCTATATACTCGCCATCTGTGGTGGTCATCTTGCTAAGGGGACATGTACCTTATAAATTTCTTAGGAGGCAGTCCCAATCTGCTTGAATAACCTATTGTATAAGAAAACTTGGAGCGACTACTTTGGCCTCACATTTCCTGTGGCACGCACAAAGCATGAACTAAGCAGGCTGGGGTGCAGGGCTGCCTGCTGCTTGTGATAATCCCCTCTCCCAGTAGGGGCCTCCACTGATGCATGGCTAAGAACATGCTTCCTCTTTTGCTTGCACCCCAGTGGGGTTTCCATTCCTGACTTGGGCTCAAATCCAGACTACTAAGGGAAGGTGAAAAAGTTAGAGCGCTCCAGATGCTGCCAGAGATGTTTCTAGAATAGTTTCTAAACAATGATTTATTAGACAGAGAAAGACTGGGGAGTGTGAAAACCAGTAAGACCAGTAATTTTGGAGATTGTTTCCCTCCCACCCCCATAAGCAGATCGAAGGTCTAACTACCACCTGTTCAACAGAAACTGGCTTTTTGCCTCATTTTTCTTCAGGGAGCCACTGACTAAGGATCTTCACCAGCATGAACCTAATGCCTCCCGACAGGCCTTCACTAGCCAAGAGGGACCTGGGTTGAGGGCACCAGTTACTGGTCACAGGATACACAGCTCCTAGAAAGACTCCTGTGGTGTGAGCAGCTGAAAGCCAAGCAGAGAAGAGGGAGCATGTACATTTGTCCTGACACAGCTTTGCTTCTGCTGGCTGCCAACTCCCTCAGCGTTGGGCCAAGCTTCTGTTAGGCCAGTCCTCTAGGACAAGACCATGGTAAAGCCTGGGAAAAGACTTCTTTTCCTGAGCCCACTGAAAAACAAAGTGAGAGCTGAAGACTACTGGAGGAAAGCCGGACTGGACTGGAAGAAGCTTTCACACCATGGCTGAAAGTGGGTATTTCAAGGATTCACAGAAGCATTTCTAATTACAGGATAGCACAATTCTATTTTAGAGTAAAAAAAAAAAAAGCTGATTTGGATCAAGTTTGTGACGCATGATGGCAGAGGTGGGAAGTGGAAAATAAAACATTTTGTTTAATTCCCCATACCTCTCCAAGATGTCAGCCAGAAATATATTCTGGTAAAGGGATATATGTGCCCTAGACTCTAATAAGAGATCCTATTCAATGTAGCTAAATAAATTTCCTCTTTCAGATATAAGTACATGGTTAAAGTTAACTACTCAGAAATGTTATAATCAAGAAACCCAGACAGCTTTCACACAATGTAATAACACTAAGTACAGTTTTTTTTTTTTTTGTAGCTAACTATTAAAGATTTGGCTGTGAGTCATCAATACTTAAGGAATGTAGAGCACAGAGAAGGGAAGTTTTGTGCATGTGCCTGGCTTAGAAACAGGGATCTGGAACTATAGTGAGATAAGTATGGAGTGGTGATCCCACCATCAGAACCAGTAACTCAACTCACCTTCACTATTTTCCAAGGCTTCTCTGGAACTCTGGATACATCAGTCCTCGGGCGTATAACCTAAAAAGCACAGAGTTTAGGGACCTGCTACCTGGTGCCAGGTATAAGAGGAGAACAGAAAGGCACTCCCATTTTAAGGTACCAGGAGAACTAGCTCACGATCTTTGTGGCTATTACTTAACATATTCTAGGGACTGCTTTTTATGTGGGAACCTATTGGTATTGGTGAAATCTTTTTCAAACTCTGAATGTGGTTATATAGATTACAATGGATTTCAGTGGAATAATTAAAAAAAAAACAATGGTCTCCCCAAAAGAGCATATCATAAGTAATACTGACAAACTATACTTAAGAATTATTTTGCAATGTTACACCAATGGAATTAATTATCTCAGTAGGCCAAGCCACCTTCTGATGAGCCAAAGCACATTTCTGTAGTCATTCAGAAGAGAACTAAACCATAATGAGTCTTCCACTGCTCGTTTTCATTCTTGTCCACACATCTATTTAATCATCTGTAAGTCTACCTAAGTGTAGTGAGTATCCAGACCACTGAAAGGAACCTACCTCTCTTCTTAATATCTTTGTTTACACATTTCCTATAATTTTATTATTTTTTTTCAATTTTCCTCTCTGACACCATATCACATTTCCTATATCCAAAACCGGCCTCTGTACCTTCCTCCTAAGAAATACTTAGTTCTTTCTCCCCTTGGGGGGGGGGGTGTGACATGACAAGTAGAGAAATAATAGCCCAAGGAATCAAAAACGGTTGCCAATGGCATATTCAGGTTTTACTGCTGTTTCAAGTGTGCTACTTTCAGAATTACCTCTTCTTGATTTTTGAAGCTTTGATACCCAAGCCTCTTCCTCCAGGGCACTGCAGTGCTGGGAACTGAATCCAAGGCTTTGTGTATTCTATGTCTATATGTTACCAAATGAGCTACACCCCTAGCTCTAATATGATTATTAAATTTTGTTTAAAAAGTTCCTCTGTACTATTTTCAACTCTTTTCTTTAACCTAATTAATGCAAAGTTTTACCCCAAAATGCAATGGATTAGAGTTTCCCTTATGATGGCCTATCAACTCCTTTGAAAACTAATGTCTGGTCTTAACTTAGAACAGGCAGTATTTGTAGAAGTAAGTTAACTCCTATTTCCATCTTAAAGCTTCCATGTTGAAAATTATCTGCAATGTATGCGCGAAAGCCCAACTATGAGCCAAGACAATACAGAGTTACTCAAGAGGTTTAGTTTTTGTGTTAGTAACAAGATAAAAATGAGCAAATTCATTGAGCATATATTTAATTTTTTTTTTTTTTTTGGTTTTTCAAGGTAGGGTCTCGCTCTAGCCCAGGCTGACCTGGAATTCACTATGTATTCTCAGGGTGGCCTTGAACTCACGGTGATCCTCCTACCTCTGCCTCCCGAGTGCTGGGATTAAAGGAGTGCGCCACCACGCCCAGCTTATTTAAGATATTTTTAACTAGGAGGAAACACTCAATCTACCATGTAGTGTAAAGCACAGGAGACTTGGACTGAGAATCTACTTCTTACTAATCTAGCAGAGTGTAGTGTAGACAATAACCATTCAAAAATATTTCATTAAGTTAATTTTATAGCCCTGGTTAAATTAATTACTGTCTCATGGCCTACATTTCCTTGTCCATACAATACAAAAAAAAGTGTAATAATGTTAGTGTCACTAATTAGGAGGAAGTTTACAGGGGAAGACCAAGGCACTTACTGAGTGATTCTAAATAAGCCTCTGTACCCTCTAGACCTAGTTTTCTTAACTACAAAATGAAGACGTTCACAGGACCTCATTCATGGACTTTTTGAAAGGATTACAGTAGTTAACACAGTCCATGCAGACTAATCCTGATGAGAGCAAAATCTCTGTAAGTGTAGTTGGCACATACCAAAATGATAGTCCTTTTGTTCATGATATATCTGAGATACCAGACAATAGAAATACTCTAATTTTATATGCAAACAGCTTTATTAATGGTTCAAGAATAGTTATAGAGGATAGTATCTTAACGCTAGTTTACACAACACCTACTTATATAATGGTTCTAGTTTTTCAGTGCTGAAAATAGGAATAGCAGGAAAAGTAATGGGAAAAGAGGCAGAAGAAACCTGATAGTCTGTGGAGCTAGTGGTGTTTGCATAAAGACTCATTTACATCATGTGAGTTCCTAATTATGAAGTCCTCATTCTCACTTAAAAAAATATTTGCAAGCCGAGAGAGAGATAGAAGAGTGAGAGACAAAAAGAATGGGTGTGCCAGAGCCTCCCGCCACTGCAAACAAACTCCAGATGCATGTGCCACTCTGTGCACCTGCTTTTTGTGGGTACTGGGGAATCGAACTCAAAGTTGTTAGGCTTTGCAGGCAAGCCCCCCAACCGCTGAGCCATCTCTCCATCCCCTCATTCTCACTTTTTAAATGTTTTTATTTATTCATGAGGAGAGGAGAAGAGAAGAGAGGAGAGGAGAAGACAGGAGAGGAAAGAAGGAAGAGTGGAGGGGAAGGGAAGAGAAAGGCATGGGCATACCTTTTGCCTGCCACTGCAAAGAAACTCCAGATTCATGCACCACTTTGTGCATCTGGCTTTTAGGTACTAGGAAACTGAACGCAGGTCAGCAGGCATTGCCAACACTCACCTTTAAACGGCTAAGCCATTTCCATAAACCTCTCATTCTCATTTTATGAGTCATCATAAGCTTCTGTTTCATATCTCCACTATACATTTTCACCTCACTAGGTAAGTAAATAATTTTTCTCACATCCAACAGATTACTAAAGCCTTCCCAATGCAGATCAACAAGTCAATCCATTTTTTCTAAATTAATGCATGTAGACAATGGATTCTAAAATATGATTAGAGCTTTAAATTATTTGAAAAATTCTGTGAAGGTCTCCAAGGAATAGTTTTCCAAAGTAAGAACATACACATGAATATGTCCAACTATAGTATTACTGTTCTCTACTGGTAGACTAGAGGTTGGGAGTCATTCTCCTGATCAAGGATGCATTATATCGAATATCTAGGATATAGTTTAATTTTCTTGTGACTGGTGGCTACTTAGAACAACTGGCCCAATCTGTAGTTGCATAAATGAGTTTTTGATGTTGGTTCTATCATAGTCAAATTGATTATGCCTGAGCTCATTCCATAAATAAGTAGGCAAAACAATACAGTGAGATACAAAGTGGGTTTGAATTTAGAGTAGGATGATTTGGTTCAAGTCCAGAGTCTGACATTTAACTTTTCTGAAATTCTGGTTCTGTAAAATAAAGATAATTTTATCTACTAAATAGAAGATTGGTAAAAAGACTAGATGAGAAAAGTAATGTGTTTAAACACTAAGTAAAAATCTAATACAGGTTAGAATAAGGTTGAAGATAAGCATTCTCAAATGCTTCTTTAGCATTTTTCATTCTATACTACCTGAAAATACTACTATAAGTTGAAACTTACAGCACGGATACTGTTACTACATAATGCATCAAACTTAAGAAGATTAGAAAGTACTATGCTGTGCCTCTTGGCACGTATGGCATTACAGCCCCATAGCTCATAAATGTAAACAGCCAGACAAAAGGAAGGATACCTGCAAACTTACACCACCAAGCATGAAAAGACTTCTAATTAGTCTGCAAATTGCGTCAAAAGAAACATGAAGGAGAATTTGGAGATAGGAAGAAAGAACAATAAGTGGCCAAAATGCTAAAAAGTTAACCTATGAACTGGGCTGGAGAAATGGCTCAGTGTTTAACAAGTGCTTGCTTGCAAAGCCTGGGTTCAATTCCCCAGTAACTACATAAATCCAGATGCACAGATTGGCATATGCATCTGCAGTTCATTTGCAGTGGTAGGAGGCCCTGATGCTCCCATTCTCTTTGTCTCTCCAATCAATCAATCAATCAATCAATCAATCAATCAATCAACAAAGTTTTAAAAAACATCTAAGAAGCTCAATTTCCACCAATTTTAAAGCCATCAATACACTAAGCTGGATTTTTCAGCCATCATTTCAATCATTTCATAGTTTTCCCATTAAGTTTCCCATGAAATTTACTGGGTATGAGAAATTTCACATGTAAGTGCATTTCCAAATTGGTAATAGAAATCAATCAGAAAATATAATCCACATTGGAAACTTGTTTCAAAGCCAACTTGCTTAAATATATCTCTTTAGTAAAGCAAAGGATACTGGCACTGGGGAGCCACAGAGGCCTAGGGGAAAACAAAATCCCAATAAGAATGCCAAATGTGTTTTTATATTTTAAGACTCCTTCAACAGAAACATTATGGGAAGATAAAAATTAGGTAAACACTGAACTTAACTAATTTAAAATGTTGAAAAAATACTTTGCATTTATGTTTTATAACCAAGTGCTTTCCCTACATTTGTCCCAAGGCAGTAGATGAAGTTCTATATTCACCAATGCTAATACTAGCAATTGGAACATGCTCTTTGGCAAGGCAGAAATAAGATAATTGTTCAACATAGGCTGGCTTTTCAGAAATACTGAAAGCATTGCCTGTAATTATAGACATCTGTCACTGCTAGCCACTCAGCACTAACCCTGACATCAATATACAACCATAGCACTAAAATGCCTGCAGGCATAGCAATGGAGACCAGATACGCCAGGCAGGCAATCATCTGCTTCATCCAAACTATCTGTCAAAGGTTCCCAACCACAAATAGCTCTTACATTTTGTATCCTTAGGATAATATGTTGATTTATTTTAGATTCTCTAATATTTACAGTCTAGGCCATCTACGAAAATAAAGAAACAAAACTTATGGCTAATGGATGCAGTTACTGTTCACAATCATCACAAAAGGTCATAGCTCAACCCTCAAATGTTAAAAATTGATGGCAGGTTTAACCATGTACTATCATACAGATGTTTCCTTTAGTAGAGGCAATTATTTTCAATAGCAATTCAAAATGGTAAATACAATATTTTATCACCAAGTATGTTGCCACACTGATCTAACAGAAATGCTCATGTTTTAAAGTGTTTTTTTGAGTTGTAAAGATAAGTTTCAAGGTGAGTACAGAAGAATCTAGATTGTCAGTATGGGTATAGATTTACACACAACACCTTATGTGGTATCATTTTTGTCATATATAAATGCTGTGATGTCTGGAAATTAGTGAATGATAATTAAGGATAAAAGACTTGCTTAATCAAAGAGTCAACTGACATTATCTTGCTGTGTGTAAAGCTCACTGAAATATATGTGCACATGTACATTCATATATTTGAAAGCCCAAAGACATACTGTAGCTTTAAACATCATTCTTTTTTCCTTTTAAGCAGCATTGAAAGCAAACTGAAAATTATTAGACATTTAGACTAATTAGAGGTAAAGACTCACAATTACCATAATGTGTTCCCCAAAACTCAGATATTTCTTGGTCTGATCACAACAGCCTATGCTGAAGAAAAACTATTAATTACTGACAGACAGTTAGCTTACAAGTGAGCTGCATTTTAAAAACCTCCTTTAAAATACAATTGCTAAATGCCTTACAGTGCTGTAATGTGAGACAGGTTCAAATCTTATTACTTCACTGAAATTAAAACCTAAGTTTTAATACTGTTCAAGTCGAACAATGATTCCACACTTTATTGCTTTTGAAATCCCTTGATGATCATAGGAAAAAATGCCCCGGAGAAAAAAAAGACTGTTTTCGATAAACAGAAAATACAGTTTGCACTCTTAGCCTCTTTGTCATCACAAAAAAAGGATTTAATGCCAATTCCTTAAAAAAAGACTTTTTCCCCACAAAATGTGCACCTTGTGTGCCATTTGTAAAATCAGTTCACTTTCTTTTATTTATTACTGCAGCGCGGCAAGGCAATAAAGAAGCTACCGATAGCTAATAAATTACATGCCTTTTAAAACAATTCTCTTGCTACAAAAACATGTTACTACAAAGGTTTACATTTACATGGTACATCACGCAAAATGTCTGTATTTGTGTCCTATTAACCATTTTGGCAAATTGTGAACTTTTACCAAATGGCTGATAGGAAAAATAATGTGATTCACAAGTGTCTACAACATAAAAGCTGTTCAAGAAACATATCCTTATATTCTTTGTTCTTTTTAAAATCCTCCAAAATCTATTTAAAATGTTTTGATAATTTTATACATCAAAAGGCATTTGAGGATTTCTAATCAACATTAATTTAAACTTTACTCAATTACTGACACCTAAGCAGACATTTTTCTTTCCATTTATGTTCCTGGTGTCATGCAGCCTTTCAGAAATTTTAGCTGCTAGCAGTTACTTCAAACAAACTTAGAAAGGCAAAATTCTGAAAGGAAAGTGAAATGCCCCAATTTCATTCCTTAATATTTTAACAACGACACAGAGACTTCTCTTTTAATATTCATATCAAACACATTTTGCTCAGGTATAATTTTTTAAAATTATCTTTACATATATCCATGGGAGCTGCTATTAAACTCTTACTTTGTGAAAGTAAATTGTTTATTTTCTTTTTCAGGTTTGTATATGTACAAATAAATTCTGGACTATCTACTCAATTCCAAGATTAAATTGTCAAATTAATCAGGGTATTTGTTTAATGTTTTCATTCTCTAATCATGATAAAATATATTTATGGGGTAATGTGGGGACTTAAGAGTTGAGCTTGAATGCATTGTATTTACATCATGTATGATTAGTTTGTGGGGGTCAGGGGCGGACTGTCATGGTTTGATACAGGTGTCCCCCACAAACAATTGAATGTGTTCT
>PVHP010000047.1:129203-249362 GCA_004024765.1 Zapus hudsonius
GCTTATGGGGTTATAAGCCAGCTTCCCCTTGCCAGTGTTTGGCACACCTTCCTGCCGCTGTTTGCAGTGCTGTGGCAGAGGTGATGTCCAGCCCTCTGCTCATGCCATCGTTTTCCCTGCCAGAATGGAGTCTCCCCTCGAGTCCGTAAGCCAAATAAACCCATTCCTCCACAAGCCGCTTTTGCTTGGGTTCTTTCTGTGCAGCAACTAGAAAGCAGACTGCAACAGGTAATATATTGCTTTTTATTACAAATTTCTTCCATATGCAATGGATGTAATCACTGGCTTTTTAAATTTCTTATCTATAGAAATTTACCTTTGTTTGATTATGTATGATGAAATGCTTTAGTTTTCAAAGCACAGTTCCATTTCATTTTATCTTCAAGATGATAATCCAATAGATAGAAATTTCTATTTTGTTGAGTCTACCTCTCTTTGAAGTCAGCTTCATGTCTATGGCCATACCACCCACCTCATCTGGTATTAGCTGGATTATTACGATCAATAATTAGGCCTTTGTTAAGAGTTCAATGGAGTTTTATTTCATCATCACAGATTCTTTAGAGGGGAATCATTGATAAGATTCTAAGGTATTTCTAGATGTTAGGGAACGCTGGTATATTTAACTTGCTTTTGCTTCTATTTAATATCAAATGTTTACACCTGCTGAAATCATAATCTTTCCCCATACTGTAGATTTTAAATGACAGCAATCTCAACCAGTGAAAAAATATCATGGTACTTATTTTCTCTGGGCTTCTATCCTCTCATACAGCTCATTGACAAAACAACATTTGAAGTCTTGAAGGGAATGGAACGGCCATTCATTGTATCTCTCTCTCTTGGATAACTGGGAATGTGCATGCAGAGCAGCATGGCCAGGTATCATTAACTTCACAAACAATGAATGGTTAGGAGACTCCTTAGTGTTAGTGTGAAATAGCTCTCTTTCCAACTTCCTATTCAAACTTTTAACTACCTAACAATACTGTTTTCTACCTATGAGGGGAAAATGTACATGCACTCACACTTATCCTAGTAAATGCAAAGCTAACTTTCTATTGGGTGTCACTGTACTTAAAACATGAAAAATAACCTTGATTTATAAAAGTGCTATATCCAATATAAGAATCCTTTTCTAATTTTCAATTTTGTTTTTGTTTTGTTTTTTATTTTGAGGTAGGGTCTTACTATAGCTTAAGCTGACCTGGAACTCATTCTGTGGTCCCAGGCTGGCCTCTAACTTACAATGATCATATCTCTGCCTCCTGATGGTATCTAAGGAGTGTGCCACCACACCAGGCCTAATTTACAATTCTTAAACATTGAATGCTAGTTGGTCTAAGACCCCAACTCCTAATAAGTCCCTAAAGTAAATAACAAACTAACTATAGAAAAATGAATCGGGGCTGGAGAGATGGCCTTAAGGTTAAGGCGTTTGCCTGCAAAGCAGAAGGACCTGAGTTCATATTCCCCAGTACCCACATAAAGCCATATGCACAAGATGGCACATGTGTGTAGAGTTAGTTTGCAGTGGCTGGAGCCCCTGGTGTGCCCATTCTCTCTCTCTGCCTCTTTCTCTCTCTATCTATCTCTTTCTCTCATAAATAAAATATTTTAAAAAAAGAAAATTGCATGGGATCATAACGAAATTTCATTTTTTTTATCACGAGAAAATCTGACCACCTTACCCTACCTAATCCATATCCAATTGATCAAGACAAAGGCTAATAATGAACCTAGTTGCACTGACATGTATAAGGTATGCATCAATGTTATTTCTGTCCTCCACAATCTCACATTTGAATACAAAAATAAGAACCCAGAGCATAACATGTTCAAAGAGCAAAATCAGGAACAGTTCAACATTTGACGTGTCTAGAGACAGAGCTGAAGTGAAATCTTGTGCATGCCACTTCCTACTATGCACTCTTAGCTTAAGTACTTCATTGTAGAATTGGGGTTACTAACCCCTTCATCATAAGATTGTTCTGAGGCTTACAAGGTATAATGGATATAAAAGCTTTATTATCATAGTGTCTGGTATCTGATAAACAATAAATGAGTACTAGCATTATCATTATTATTTAACCACGCTTCAACAGATATATCCAGATACTAAGAACTCTTAAGTGTGCAAGCTTGAATGGGGACTGTGTGGGCAGAAGGAAAAGAAAATGTGATCCAAGAAGATGGCAAGAGTTAGGATGGTAAAAGGGAGTTGTGGAAATGGAAACTGGATGGTAGGTAGAGCTAGGCTAAGAAACATCTTATTCTTACTGAAAAGCACTGGTTTGAGGAGGGGAAACAGGAAGGTCTCCAAGTAGAAGGAGCACCAGGACCAAAGTGCCCTTTCTGATTTGTCTGCCTGCAGTGTAGTGATGGACCCTGTTGCCTCTGATACTATGTGTTCCTCCTTCTTGACTCTTTAGGCTTCACAGACATTGCATGCTTCAGTTTTTTAAATTTTCTAATTATTTTTAGCCAGAAGTTTCTATTTTCAACACTCTAAATGCTTGTGCCCTCCATCCTAATATTCCCATTTCTTGGGTAATTAATCTACTCACAAGAATTCAGTTAAATATATACCAACTGAGTCTAAATCCAATTTTCAAAGTAATTAAGTACTGAATGTAGCAAGGGAATCATAATGCCTCAGTTGTCATACTGCAGAAAAGTAGTTTGGTTGGAAAATGAAAAGAAATGTCAGAGCAGCAAAACCGAGACAATTTTGGTTCTCTTTCAAAGAGGCAGTAGAAGGCCCAAGGTAGGTGAGAAACTTGAAGGAGACTTCCATTGTCTATGTTAACTATTTAAAAACACAATGCTTCAATTCAATGGCTCACTTAGTTACTATCAGTCATACTGTCTCTTACCAAGGTGCCCATGAACTGCCCCTTCTGAAGATGATTAACGTCAAAGGTTTAGAGAGGTAGTTCAGATATTTATTTATATCTTTTCTCAAATAGTTGGGGGAATCTTTAAATGCATGAACTTATTAGGCTTATCTGTATATTCAGTTTGTGCAACTGTTTGAAAATGAAACTCCATAAATTTTATTATTTAACACAGAATGTAGAATTTCATTATTTTTCTGAGCTTCATGCAAATTTCTAAATTTAAAAATATTCCAGAAAAATCCAGGCCCAAACAAACAACTAACCAAACAAAGACAGCAACAAAACACCTGATCTTCCTGCTTTTTTCCATATGGTCTTGTGTGTGGAGGGCAGAGGTTAGCATCAGGTTTCTTCCTGGATTGCTTCCAATGTTATTTAGAGAGGCAGCGGTCTCTCATTTGACCTACAGTGTGCAATTCCACTAGTCTAGCTAGCCAGCTTTTCCTGGGGATCCCCTGTCTCTGCCCACCCAGACAGACTGACATACCTGCCTGGCATTTACTTGGGTGCTGGGATTCAAACTGTGGTCCTCACTCTTGAGTGGCAAGCACTTCATCCATTGACCCATCTCTCTGACCTGGATCTTCCCTCTGTACTTGACTTTCAAGGCTAACGTGACCCAAGGTGATCATAACATTGATTTCTATGGTGTACAGGTGAACTTTTGTAAGTGAAAGCATGGATTCATTCTATTAACAATGCTTTGAAATAATTTGAACTGAACCACCCTCTACTCACAACTCAGTGGAGTTGGTTTGCATAGGCCACATTTCTGAGTAAGCCTGACAAAGGACTTAAAGAAAATAACCAATATAGTCATTTGGTTCTAACTAGAGTCTTGAAAAGTTACTGTAGGTTCAAGTAATAGTGTTAAGACACAGACTTTAGGAAATTAGTTGCTATAAATGTTAAAAAAAATTAGGCTTCATCTTGTCCATTTTTGTCCTTAAGTAAAAAAAAATTAAAACTTTGAAAATAAAAGTGACAGAAAACAAAGTATCAACTATTTCTCAATGGTGAAAAACACCTAAATGTCCACAGACTTTCAAAGTTGGAGCTTCAAAAACCATGAAGAGTGCTCACTTCCAACTAAGTGGGATCTACTCTCTACGTGAGATACTTTAAGTAGAAACTTTCTATCATACACTAAGAACTCTGAAGCCAGAGAAATCTCCAGTCTCAAGTGTGGCTCAGAACAATTTTGTCAACCTCTCTAAAAATCATGTTCATCATCTAAGATGAGGACAATAACACTTATCTCACAAGGTGGTAGAAGGCACTAATAAGATAAACAAAATGCCCAGCACAGTGCCTGTTATTCAATAGACACTTTAAAAATATTTTATTAATTTATGAGAGAGAGAGAAAAAGAGAGAGAGAAGGAGGGAGGAAGAGAGAAAGAGAGAGAGAGAAAGAGAGAGAGAGAGAGAGAGAGAGAGAGAGAGAGAGAGAGAGAGAGAGAGAGAGAGAGAGAGATATTTGTCACACCAGGGCCTCTAGCCACTGCAAACAGACTCCAGATGCATGCATCTCTTTGTGCATCGGGCTTTACATGGATACTGGGGAATGGAACCCTAGCCGTTAGGCTTTGCAGGCAGTGACATTTCTCCAAACCAACACTTTCAAATACTATTTTTAGAAAAATGTTTATATTTATTTACTAGAGAGAGACAGACAGAAAGAGGGAGAGGGAGAGAGAGTATGGGCATAACAGGGCCTCCTGCCACTGAAAACAAACTCCAGACGCATGTTCCATTTTGTGCATCTGGCTTTATGTGGGCACTGGGGAACTGAACCAGGGCCTGTCAGGCTTTGCAAGCAAGCACCTTCAACCACTGAACCATCTCTCCAGCCTTAAATACTATTTCTTTTATTGAGAACAATAGTAGCCTACCTACAAAAGGATCAAGCGTAAAAAGAATGAGAACTTTTCATTAAATTGTGCAAGCTCTTTTTTTTTTTTTTTTTTTGTAAATGGGAATGGGCATGTGAATAATCATTTACTTCAATCACTATGTGTTTGGTTTTGGTGTATTACACTATGGCCAAACAGGCAATTTAGATTTTGATGTCTGAGAATAAGCAATCAGGAAGGGAGGAAAGCATTTTAATTGCAAGGCATGTAACACACTGTACCTAAATTAAAAAGTTACTATTCTTTCAAGGATTAAATGGAATTTCCTAAAAGCATACTGCCTTTCAAGAGTGGCATGGATTCCCAGATTACAGTGAACAGTTCCCATTTTTAAAGCTTTTTCAAATTATAAAATAGCTGATAGGGAGTCTAAAAGCAGATGGTTTAGGCATCTGAATACAAACAAAGCAGGTGCTTAGCAAAACAGAAGCATTTGCCAGTTTGCCAGCACTGCTGGCTCCAGCTTTCATATCCGGCTTGCCTCCCCTGCAACCTCCCACATGGGCTTGCTGAGGCTCACGTGATCATTCAGCGGATGCAGAAGACAAGCCTGCCAATCAAGAGCTTACTGAGGAGGCCCTTGCTATTTTAAAATGAGTTGTTCTCACTGATTTTGTTTTCTTTTGAAAAAGGGTCTCACTCTAGCTCAAGAAAACCTGGAACTATATAGCCCTGGTTGGCCCCTCAACTCATGGTGATACTCCCACCTCAGACACCTGAGTGCAGAGATTAAAGGCATGTGCCACCATGCCCAGATTTTTCTCACTACTTTAATTGTAAGATATATTAAAAAACTATCTTCAAATTTAGGACAAATTTGTTAGACTTAGGTAAGTTAAAATATTTTTCTTTCATCTATTTGAGAGAGAAGAGGAAGAAGAGAAGAGGAAGAGGAGGAGAGTCACTGCGTCAGGGTCTCCTGCTACTGCAAATGAACGCCACATGCATGCGCCATTTTGTACATCTGGTTGTATGTGGGTACTGGGTAATCAAACCCAGGCCATCAGGCTTTGCAAGCAAGCCTTTAACTACTGAGCCATCTCCCCCGCCCCAAGGTATTTTTAGAAAAGCACAATAAGACCCAGCTCAAAGAAAACATTAATATGTACAGATGCAAATTAACTCAAAGCTCATGCCATGTCTGCAGATTATATTGTATATTACTCAAGTGTAACGAAAGAAGAAATACTATGAATGATCTTCTAGAAATAAAGAAAGGAATTAGTATCTATTTATCACATGAAGAACCAAACTACACATTGTTCTAAAAAATGCACTTTCATTTTTATTTGAACAAACTAAATTGGCAATTTCAAAGGAGATTATGATATCATTTGGTAAGGAGTTGAATACAGTAATTTTAAAGAATACAATTCAGAGTCATGTGATGGGAAACCATAAACAGAAAACACTTTTCTCCTGGTTCAGGTTCCCTTGTTGGTGTGATGTGGAATGACTTAGTACCTTAATGGACATCTGTGAAAAATGAGCATAGCTCAGACTTCAATAAAACGAGTAGTATGAAAGACCCAAGATACATCCAAAAGGGGTCAGGGGTGCTGAGAGTAGAGGCTGAAAGCTATCAAATTAGGAAAGAGATCTTGTTAGAGTTTCCAGGGAAGTTATAGTGATTTCATGCAATTAGTATTCTCAGGATGGAAAGCTTGTACAGGGTCAGGGTTACTTTACTAGCAACTTTTCTCTTAGTTGGCTCTTCTAGAGATGGTGACAATGATTATATGAGTAGCAGTTGTTTATTGAGTGCTCATTAAGTGGAAGCATTATGCTAAGCACTTTAAACACCTCATCTCATTGAATCATATGGTGATTCTCTCAGGCAGGCAGACATACCACAATTTTACAACTGAAGAAACTGAGGCTCAGAGAAACTGTTACATGTCTATTAAGACACAGTCTGAAAATGACAACATGGGAATTTGAATCAAGTTGGAATAACTCCCATGACTTAACTCTTAACCAATTACTGATTTGAAGTGCTCTAAAAAATGTATATATAGGGGCTGGAGAGATTGCTCAGTGGTTAAGGCACTTGCCTACAATGCCTAATGACCTGGGTTTGATTCCCCAGTACCCTCATAAAGCCAGATGCACAAAGTGACGCATTTATCTGGAGTTTGTTTGCAGAGGCCAGAGGCCCTGGTGCACCCATTCTCTCTCCATCTCTCTCCCTTTCTGTCTTTCTCTCTCTGCTTGCAAGTAAATATTTTTTTAAAAATGCATACACAGATACGTCAATTCTAAATAAAACTCTAAAATTGTTTACAAAGGCTATTAGATATGATTTCATCCTCTAAAAAATCACATTCTTAAAGCAGGCTTTTCAACATATAGAAGTTCGATTAATTAAAAAATAATTTTAAAATTATGTGATATTAATTTCACTTTAGCTGCTTAGAAAAGTTTTATCACCAAAAAAAAAAAAAAAAAAAAAAGCCAGGTGTGGTGGTGCACGCCTTTAATCCCAGCATTTGGAAGGCAGAGGTAGGAGGATCACCCTGAGACATAGTGAATTCCAGGTCAGCCTGGACTAGAGTGAGACCCTTCCTCGAAAAACCAAAACCAAAAAAAAAAGAAAGAAAGAAAAAGAAAAGTTTGATCACAATTTCAATTGTTGGGTATGGTGGTGCACACCTTTAGTCACAGCACTTGGGAGGCTGATTTTGGGGGACTATTATGAATTTAAGGCCAGCCTGGGGCTACACAGTGAGTTTCAGGTCAGTCAGGGCTAAAAAATAACGACAGAAAATTTCATATTCTTTTATGGTTTGCTTTGGACATAATCTCAAGATAATAGAAAATATTTTGGAATGTATAAGCCAGCCTGTGATAGTTACTATTGATTGCCAACTTGACAGCACCTAGAATCAACTAGGAGACATCTCTAGATGTGTCTGTGAGGGCATTTCTAGATTAGGCTAAAATGAGATGATCCACCCTCACTGTGGCCTGCACCATTCCATGGACCAGGATCCTAGACTGAATAAAAAAGAGCAAGCTAGCTGAGCAGCAGCATGCATCTCTCTGCTTCATGACTGCAGATTCAATGTGAGCAGCTGCTTCATGTGCCTACAGCTAAGCCTTCCCCACCGTGATGGACTGCGTCCTTTTGAGGCATAAGCCAAAAGACATTTCTTCTTAAATTGCCTCTTGTCAAGTATTGCCACAGCCACAGGTAGTCACTGTGCTAACGTGGGCTTTTCCAACAACGTTGATGATATTTGATGCTGGCCAATTCCTAATTATGGGTACTGTGCTGAACATTGCCTGTTTAAAAGCATTTCTGACCACTATCTGAAAGATGCCCATAACCCTCCTCCCCCAACTTATGACGGCCAAAAATGTCTTTCAACATTGATCAATATCTTCTGAGAGGTGACAACCACTTCTGGAGAAAACCACTCTCTGTACCAAGCAATTTATATATACTTGATAATTTGATGTCCATATCTATCAGAAGGAAAATACCATTATGATTCCAGTTGCACAAATGAAGAAAGAGTATAATTGAAGAATATTATCTGACGTAAAAGAACTGATAAGTGGTAGGTTATAAACTTTAACCAGTTCCATTGCAACAACTACACACCATACTCCTAGTACACGTTACTCCTTCAGCAGCAAATTGAAAGATTTCCAGCCCCAAAGAACTGTTTAATGAACTAGTTTAACTTGCTATTATCATATGAGAAAAAAGGTTGAGAAATATATAAAGAACACTCACAATGTTCAATTTTCCTTCTTCTGTACCTCTTGTCTTAAGGCAGCCAATATAGACATTTTTAACTTTGGTGTGTGTGTGTGGGGGGGTACAAACTCCTTTGTTAATAGGATCAAAGATACTGATCTCCCAGAAAAATATACGAAACATTTCAATTCTTATCTTTGTGCTAGAAGATGTTACATGCAAAACCTGAATTTAATGCCTGTCCCAAGAATGACTAGTTATGATTTGAGAAAGTTATGAAACCACCAGGCTCTCCTCAATGAAATGAGAAACACTTACACCTCCCATGAAGCTGAATTGTGCCTGTGTGTAATGCCTAGCAGAGTACTGGAATACTAAAGCTATAAAGTCAATGATATTATTTCTCTTGATAATTCTTTTTTTAAAATATTTTATTTATCCATTTTCAAGCAGAGGCATGAAGAAAGAGAGAGAGAGAGAGAGAGAGAGAGAGAGAGAGAGAGAGAGAGGATAATTCTTTTTTTTTAAATTCTCCCTTTCTACAAAAGAAAGACTTACCTACTTTTTAATATACCCCAAATCTTTAGGGCATATTGCTTATCATCTATAATTTTCAACTCATTTTACACTCACCATATAAATTTTGTTTTATTAGCTAGATATAATTAATATTTATTCAGTTCACCCAAATACCCAAAGTGAAACATTCTGACATCATCATTAGAGGTAAGATTTCATAAAACTATTGCAAGGAACAGAGAAAATTAATTTAAAATGTTTGGCATTGCTGTTTAAAAGTAATTAATGTTGATTCTTCCTTCTAGGACCTATTTCACACAATATGGGGTTTCCTCCAAAATGCCCTCTTGTGGGTATCAGAAACCCTACTTGAATAATTAAAACAATTATTTTTTTCCTACATCCCCTTTTTTTACTCTTAAAGAAGAGGAAAGGCACTACACAACCTCATTTTCAGGAATAATGTATACAGGCCATTCTGTTTCTTTTAGCAGAATAGATACGACATGTACTTTGAACCTATTCTATTTTATGATTTCATTACTGTCATGAGCAACCTCTGGTGTGAGACTTCTTGAGGCAGTATAACTGATTTCCGCTTATTATGTAATCCTCTATGTTATGATAAAATGGCACCTATTTATTCTTACTAATACCAAAACATTAAGAAATTTCAGCTAGGATTTAATCCCAGTACTTGGAAGGCTGGTAGGAGGATGGCCATGAGTTCAAGGACGGCCTGGACTACAGAGTAAGGTCCAGATCAGCCTGGGCTAGATTGAGACCTATTAAGCAAGCGCGTGAGAGAGAGAGAGCGAGAGAGAGCGAGAGCGAGCGCAAGAGAGAGAGAGAACAAGAATGCTAAAAGAGCTGCTGAGAAAAGTGAGGTGGCTCAGAGAACACTCCAGAATTTAGGACAGAAGCAAGGCAAAGCCATCTCTTTCTGGGACTTCAAGGTATGAATCACTGCTAGGCATTTATACCAAAGTTTCTGCTCCTCTGCTATGTTTTATTAGAGAAAGATAAATGACTCCTGCTTATGACAAACTGAAATATAGATTTTATTTTACAGCACAAGCCAGCTAAGAGATGAATCCAGGTTTTAGAGACAGGGGACAGTAAGATGTTGGTTTACTCAAAATGTTGACTAAGTTCAGAGAACAATGCCAGAAAAAAATGAACGCCAAAACCATGTTTTGGCCTTCTGATGTGAAAGCAAGCCTAAAAGGTCCTATAAACCTTTACTGAGGTTATTTGACTTTCCTGACATTTCATGTCTGACCTGATAGTGTAGGACAAACCCTTTTTAATAAAACAACAGTCCTTCCAGTTGTTTTGTTTTTGTTTTTTTGAGGTAGAGTCTCACTCTAGCCCATGCTGACCTCATACTCATGGCAATCCTACTTCAGCCTCCCAAGTACTGGGATTATAGGTGTGAGCCACCATGCCTGGCTTCTCAATTTAGTACCATGCAAGCACTCCACAAACCATTTCATACTGTACTTAGACACAGAAAAGTCCAATGAAACACAAAATGTTCTCCTAGTAGGCTGTTTCTCCATCTTTATGCCTAAAGCCAAACACCCGTCATAAACAAGAATACTCAAGGGAAATAGTAATATAAAAACCATGTGTCCTGCCCATTTTCAGATCCTTTGAACCAGTGCAGAGCCCTCCATGGTCTGTGCCATCCAAAGAAGATTATAAGAGAAACAATTATCCAGTCAAACAGCAAATCATAATGTCATTTCAAGTGAACCAAAGACTTTTAAACAAAGGTTTTAGTAAGAGTCAAACACAATGTTCCAAAGGTGCCTATGTAAGATCTATGCTCTGTTATGGCAGGCAAGCACTTTGGACAAATTCCAAAAGACAGAATGGACACTTCCTGCCCCTGGGAAGGTGATGGTAATACCATTAGCAGACACCAGTAAGAGAAGCAGGCAAGAGTGGCTAAAGGAGAGCCTGTAGTTTCCTAACTTTTCCTTTCTTTCCTCATTCCTCTCCCCTCCCCCACATTCCCTTATCTCTTTCCCCTCTAGGATTAGGCTACTGCCACCACAAACTGTTTTTGAAGCATGTAAGTGATCCATTACTTCTCTCCATTAATTATTAAAAAATTTCCAGGACACTTGTATTTTCTATAGGTGTAGACTAAAGTGTCTTTACTTCATTACTGTAAAGCACTCTTCTTGATCTGGCCCTTCCCAACTACAGTTATCACTTTTCCTAAACTGCAACAGTCTCTCGGAATTGCACCCCACTGAGGACTCTAATTTGGGCTTATCATGTCATGCTCGCTCAAGTTTCCACGCTCTATGGCTACTGTTGCCTTAGTTGGTCCCTCTTCTCCTTTTCAATATAGCACAATCATTCCATCTTAAAGACCTAACTCAAATGTAATTTCTCACGGGATGGTTGTCTTGAGTGCCTTCACAAATTAACTTTTCATTTGGTGCTATTAATGATTTGTTTTTTCTATTCTAAAACCACCAAGCCCAGTGACCAGGATATAGTAAACATTCAGTATGTATTTGCTGAAAAAAAGATAAAATGTAGCACTGAAAATCCTATCTCAGTAAGTGAAATAACCTAGCAAATGTAATTTGCTTCCTTAAACCTTAAATTGTCATCTGTAAAATAGATTAGTTGGTAAAGTGCTTGCCATGCAAGCATGAGGACCTGACTTATGGTGGCACATGTAATCTTGACAGGAACGCAGAGGAGAGGGTCTCAGGGGTGCTGGCAAGCCAGTCTAGCCTACTTTGTGGGTTTCAGGCGAGCTGAGAAACTCTGTCGCCAAAGAAGGTGGACAGTACTTGAGGAAGGACACCCAAGGATGTCCTCTGGCTGCTTACACACATGTACTCACAATTCACATACACTCACACCTGCACAAAAAAAGGGCAAAACTTTTTTTTTCGTTAAAAATGTGAAATAATTTCTTCAAATAATTATTGGAAGACCAATATGAGAAATTGATTAAGGAATAGTTCTTTTATGAAAGAGGATGGTCACTTGCTAAATCCTTCTCTCCTTGCTCTAACCAGAGCAAGCTAAAAAAACCCACTAGACTATTCTGTGATCTCTTTCAGTTTTAATTTAAGATTTCTTTATTTAATAGTGTTTCAAGCAAGTATCTTTAACCACTGAGCCTTCATCTCCGTAGCCAAAGGACCTGCATATTTCTAACAACTAATGGTAATTTTCTGTAATTATGAATGTCTTAGTTTTGACTTTCCTCCCAAAGCAATGCATAATGCATATTTTAAATGATAACCTAACAGGACAGAAACCATGATGATTTTGTCAGGTTATGTGTGTACAATTCAGCATTAGGTCATCACTCAAACTTTAGATGAACTTTTTACTGTAGGCAATAGTCTCATAATTGCCCAGGCCTCCATCTGTTGCAGTGCACTTAATAAATGTTTTGTTAAAAAAAAAACAACCCAAAAAAGCTCTTCCTTCCCCTTCCCCCTCCCCTTTTCTCCTCCTCTCCACCTCTCTCCTCCTCCTTTCTCTTCCACTCTCCTCCTCTATTCCCTCTCCCCTCTGCTCTGCTCCTCCTCCTCCTCTCCTCCACTCTCTTCTCCTCTCCACCACCTCCTCTCTCCTCCCCCTCTCTCTTCCTCTTCTTCTCTCCTCCTCCTTCTCTTTCTTCTTCTTCTTTTTTCTCTTCTAACAACTTGCTTTATAGCTCTGATTCGTCTCAAACTTGGGATTTTTTTTTTAATTGTACTAAAGTACAATAAAAACCTCCAAGACTGGAGAGATGGCTCAGTGGTTAAAGGCACTTGCTTGCAAAGCCTGATGGCCTGGGTTCAATTCCCCAGTACCCACATGTAAAACCAGATGCACAAAGTGGCACATGTATCTAGAGTGCATATGCAGTGACAGGAGGCCCTGGATGCCCACTCTCTCTGCTTGCAAATAAACAAAATATTAAAACAAGTAAATCCTCTTACTCCAAAGGATCCTTTGGCATCTTGCATTTAACGTGACCCTACTCCAACCTTATATTCAGGAATTCTTGAATCTAGCAGGATGTGTTATTAAACAAGAAGACAAGACTATCAAAGGATTCCAGTTCGAGTCATGGAGCTGGAGAATGATACTGGATCTTTCCAACAGAAACTCTGCTCACAGAAGAGATGAACAATCTAATGCTGGGCATATATATTCATGGCAGCTCCAGCTTTATCCCTCACTTAGGACAATACATCTTGTTCTTTTTGAAAGACTCTAACATCTGCCAGACACTGCCAAAAGCTGGCCTGAACAGTAAAATGTGACTCCAACTCCCATGAAGGCTACAGTTCTAGTGAAAGGAACAGATGTTCGTAAGATAATCACACACACAAACTTTATTATAAACTCTGAAAGTTTTATTAATAGAACAGTTCAGGTGTTCTAAATATATGTGAAGGTTATATATATAAAACCATAACTTGTTCTGGGAAATCAGGGAGGGTTTTTACATGGAGGTGAGAGCTGAGGGGTAAGTAGACCATATCTAGAGGGGAAGGCTAGAAAAAAAAAAAAAAGAAGAGAGTATTCTAGATTAGAGAAGTGACATGTGTGAGAGTCTGGGCTATGTAAGAGATATGTGCCCCCAAGGGGCTGAAGGGTGGTGGGCTAACTAAAGAAAGTAGGGGTAAAATTAAGGATATCATCTACAAAAAAACCTGCAAAAAGAAATCACATGGGTGTATAAATTTATGATTCTGTGTTGAGCCACATGCAGTCTATGGGCTGGACATGCCGAGCAGCATTTGATATTGTGAGTTAATTTTCCTTTTAAAATTGAAGCTATTCTAATCATTACAGTGTCTCGAGTTTTTTCCTGGCACTACTGAACTTTTCATATGCTCATTTGCTACTTGTATATCTTTTTCACTGAAATGCATGTTTTATTTAATGTGTTTTCTTAAGTTTTGTCCCAATTGCTGATTTTCCTTTTATTCTGGTTTAACTTATATATGGTGTGTGATAAATAGAGAAAATACTTTTTGCATATGAAAAACCAAATGACATAGAACCATTTCTTTGAAAATAAAATGTATCTTTTCTCCACAAAACTTCCTTTGCATCTTTATAGAAAATCACCAAACTATATTTGTATGGTATAAGTCTATTTCTTATGTTCTATTATGTTCTGATGATATGCATGTATAAACTTTTGCCAGCATATCTTCTCATCCCTGCTTCCTTGTGAGCAAAGAAGACCCAACACTTAATTTCCTTCCTTTAGCTGCAACAAATTTGCATTGTTTACCTTTTACAATATACAAATTAGAAGTGAGAGGTTATGAATGAGGGATAAGGGATGGGGGAGGGGAATGGCTTAAGCATGAGGCTAAACCAAATTAGGTTCAAAAACATAAAATCCTCATAAACATACTGTAACCTATTGAGCAAGTAGTGGGCGTCAACTGGCAAGAGGAGCCATGAGTAGTAGGGGAGAGAGTCTAATCCTGTGAATAATTGATCAGTCTGACAACCCCTGGTCCCGGCCACCGAACTTCCCTCACTGAGCTGTTGACCAAAGTGACCCCATGAGGTTCCAAAAACAAGACAGAATTCTGTCAAATCTCTTGAATGCCCTCCCCAGGCCTGAGGCAAAACCTTGTTGCTGAAGAAACCCCAGAATGCCATTGATCACTACCGAGAGACCCTGCGAGGTCCAGAATGGTAACCAGCCCCCAGATGGCAGTTAGTGCAGTGCTGGAAGGCACTGCACAAGCTTCCAGGGGAAGCTGATCAACAACAGCTGGAGTAAACAGAGACCACTGGCATGAAACACAGTCTGTGGCCATGAGTAGGCTGACCACACTTCCTACTGGGAGAGAACAACAAACCAGGAAAGGAGCACTTGTGCAATGGAGGAGCCAAGGCCTGGGGGAGATAATCAAGCACTTTTAAATTCGGCCAAATATTCCATTTAGTGAGGGGGAGCCCTTGACTGGAACAGGGAATTCAGCGCAACATGCACCGGATCCTGGACTCTTGGGCTCCCAAGAAAAGATGCACTATGGGAGCGATTATTGGCGAGGCTATTAAAAATAGAATCTAGGTAATCCAGAATTGTGTATATTTGTTAACCTATACTGATCTCACTCTCCAATGGAGATTGTGTTTGTATCTTTCAGGATTCAGCGAGAGAGCTGTGGCCCATCTAACCTGACCATCCGACCATAGGCAGATAGCTGAGATCCTGGCAAGAGATGAGCCATCACAGTCATATCGGGGAGGATCCATATGGAACCCCGCAGGGAATGACGGGATGAACAAGGGACCCACAGCCATAGCCATTCAATCAACACAGGATAAGCAAGTGAGACAGAAACCAATGATTTTTGACACAAAGACCCCTAAGCTCACAACATTAAAGCAGCCTTAATATTCACCCACCACGACTCAGGGAACTGAGAGGAAGAGGGGGCGGAAAGATTGTGAGAGCCGTAGTGGGGGAAGACTATCCAGAGGCATGGCACCCCTCAGTAACAACGCACTTGGGCCAGGAGAACCTGGCTGAATACTAGGCTATCCATGGCCCTCTGCCACAAGGACTGATCCAAATGGCTCACGGAGGAGGATATCGAGCTGATTGGGGATGGGGAGGGGGGGCATTGGGGATGACAACTCATTGTTTGCCCACTAAATAATGTAATTCATTATGGACAATAAAAAATAAATTAAAAAACCCTTTTTTTTTTCCCCAGCAAATTGGAGAAAAGGGTTGGTTGGAACTTTGAGCACCTCCCACTGTTGTGCCTTGGCTCTAAGGATGCTTTCGTAGGACTCCCACTTTCCCCATCTCGCTGGAACTGCTTCATGGGTCTGTGAAAAATACTTATGGCCACCTGCAGCACCACTTTTTCTTGCCAGTCCAAACTGGATCTCTACCAAGATTAGTACCACACTGGTTGCTCATCTAGCCCACTTATTCTTCCTGACATTCCCTAAGTGGGCCCAAGTTAAGCAACTGCTCATGGTTTTTCTCCACCAGGCAACTATCTCTTCTCTTTCTAGCCATTTGGTCAGCTTAAGCACTTAGCTTTCTGTCAGGTCTAAAGAAGTTAAAAGTCTATAATTGTGCTTACATCTGTTCTTACTCAAGCCAAAGCCTCTTACTGACCCTAGAACTTATAGTTATTTCTGTGAGCTCCTAGGATTCCTGGGTCTTTGTTATCCTTTGGGACTGGAGTTATAGGTGTGTGTGGTCATATATAGCTGTTCATGTGGATATCGAGGAAGAAACTCGACCCATCTCTTAGGCCTCCTTAGGCCCTCATGCTTACACAAGAAGTGCTCTTAACCATTGAGGAATCTTTCCAGCCCTAAATCCTGTTTTTAAATCTTCGAATTTTAGTCAAAGGATTTAAAAGGCAATTTAGTTCATTCCCCATTTTATAAATGAGAATATTAAACCTCTAAAAGAAAAGAACCAACTTCTTTGGATATCCAAGAATACAATCAGAGCAATTCTATGTCTTCACATAGTAACTCATATATAGTATTTGGAGTGACACAAGATAAATCCAGATATTAAAAAAGTAAAAGACAGCCATGTATGGTGGTGTACGCCTTTAATCCCAACACTTGGGAGGCAGAGGTAGGAGGATTGCTGAGTTCAAGGATACCCTGAGAAGATATAGTGAATTCCAGGTCAGCCCTGGGCTAGAGCAAGGCCCTAACTCCGAAAACCAAAAAGTTAAAAATGTATTAAAGCTAGATATTAACAATGGCACAAGATATGGAAACTACACCAACTACTGGCACCTGAACAATATGCTTTTAAACAACAAGTGGGTCACTCAAGAAATCAAAAAGGAAATTGAAAATTTCCTAGTAATAAATGATAATGATGACACATCCTACCAGAAATTGTGGGACACAATGAAGGCAGTCCTAAGGGGGAAATTCATTGTGTTAAATGCCTTCATAACAAAGACAAAGAGCTCTCAAATCAGCAACCTAACCACACACCTAAGGTCATTAGAACAATTCGAAAAATCCAACTCTAGGAGCTCAAGACGAAAAGAAGTAATTAAGATCAGAGCTGACATTAATGAATTGGAAATGAAGAAAACATTAAAAAATAGATAAATCAAAGAGTTTGTTCTTTGAAAAAGTTAGTAAGATTGGCAAACCCCTGGCCAATCTAATCAAATAAAGAACAGAGAATGCCCAAATCAACAAAATCAGAAATGACAAGGGAGCGGTCACAACAGACCCTGAAGAGATTGGAAATATCATCAGGTCATACTTCCAAAACCTCTACTCCACAAAATTGGGAGAACATGGAAGAAATGGATGAATTTTTTAAACCTACCAACTACCAAAGCTTAGCCCAGAGCAGATAGTCTCTAAATAAACCTATCACCATCAATAGAAATTGAAAATGTATTCAAGAACCTCCCCAAAAGGAAAAGTCCAGGACCAGATGGTTTATCAGCCGAGTTCTACCAATCTTCAATCACAGAACTGAAACCACTCTTTCTGAAGCTTTTTAGGAGTATAGAAAAACAAGGAAGGCTTATAAACTCCTCTATGAAGCCAGCATCACCTGAATTCCCAAACCAGACAAGGATACAAGAAAACTACAGACCCATATCCCTGATGAACCTAGATGCAAAAATCCTGAACAAAATTCTTGCAAACCGGATACAAAATCTCACCAAAAACATTATTCAACTTAACCAAGTAGGCTTCATCCCAGGAATGCAGGGATGGTTCAACATATGCAAGTCGATAAATGTAATCCACCACATTAATAGACTCAACCACAAAAATCACATGGTCATCTCAACAGATGCAGAGAAGGCCTTTGACAAAATTCAACACCACATCATGTTCAAAACCCTGAAAAGAATAGGCATAGATGGCCTATACCTCAACATAATAAAGACAATAAACAAAACTCCTAAAGCACAAATCATATTCAATGAGGAAAGACTCAAGGAGTTCCCACTTAAATCAGGAACAAGACAAGGGTGTCCACTCTCACCACTGATCTTTAACATAGTGCTTGAAGTTCTAGCCCATGCAAGAAGACAGGAGAAAAGTATAAAAGGGATACAAATTGGAAAGGAAGAAGTTAAACTATCCCTCTTTGCAGATGACATAAAATAGTATCAGTAAACTCCTGAAGGTGATTAATGCCTTCAGCAAAGTGGCAGGATACAAAATTAACACATGAAAATCAGTAGCCTTTCTATATGCAGAAGATAAGCATACAGAAAAAGACATCAGAGAGACTGTCCCATTTTCTGTAGCCTCAAAAAATTAAATACCTTGGAATATCACTAACCAATGTTGTGAAAGACTTATATAATGAAAATATTGACACACTCAAGAATGAAATAGAGGAAGATGTTATAAGATGGAAAGATATTCCATGCTCATGAATAGGGAGAATTAATCTAGTCAAAATGGCAATCCTGCCAAAAGTGATTTATAGATTCAATGCCATGCCGATAAAAATCTCAACCTCTTTCTTCACAGACATAGAAAAAATAATCTCAAAATTTATCTGGAAGAGCAAAAGACCTCAGATAGCTAAAACTATTCTAAGTAAAAAAAGCTCAGGAGGTATCACCATGTCTGACCTAAAAACATACTACAAAACCATAGTAACTAAAACAGCAAGGTACTTGCATTAAAAACAGACAGACCACTGGAATAGAATTGAAGACCCTGCTCTTAATGCAAGTAACGTAAGTTACTTGATCTTTGACAAGGGTGTCAACAATGTATGCTGGGCTAAAGATAGCATCTTCAATAAATGGTGCTGAACAAATTGGATAAACATGTGTAAAATAATGAAAATAGACCCACTCCTTTCACCATGCACAAATATCAACTCCAAATGGATCAGGGACCTCAACAAAAGACCTGTAACCCTGAATACCCTGGGAGAAAAAAATAGGAGGAACTCTACATGAGATAGGAGTAGGGAAAGTTTTCCTGAGCAAATCTCCTGTAGCCCAGGAATTGCAACAATCACTTAACCAATGGGACCTCATCAGGCTCAAAAGCTTCTGTAGAGACAAACACCATACTCAGAGCCAATAGGACCCCATCAAACTGGGAGATGATTTTTGCCAGCTATAACTCAGACAGAGGCCTAATTTCCAGAACTTACAGAGAACTCAAAATCAAAATGCCCCCTTCACAAAATGGGGCACTGATCTCAACAGAGAATTCAGAGGAGGAAACACACATAGCCTTTACTCACTTAAGAAAGTGCTCAGCATCCTTAAGTATCAGGGAAATGCAAATCAAAAGTACAATGAGATTCCACCTTACTCCAGTCAGAATGGCAATCATAAAGAAAACAAACAATAGTTGCTGGCGAGGATGTGGGGAAAAAGGAACCCTCATTCACTGCTGGTGGGATTGCAAGCTTGTTCAACTGCTTTGGAAAGCACTGTGGAGACTCCAACAGAATGGACATAGAGCTACCAATGGTCCCAGCTATCCCTCTACTAGGCATCTATCCCCAAGATATCACATATCAGCACAGAGACATTTGTGCAACTATGTTTACAGCAGCTCAATTCATAATAGCCAGGAACTGGAATCAACCCAAATGCCCATTCACGGAGGAATGGATAACAAAACTGTGGTATATTAGGGAATTTTACTCAGCTGAAAGGGAAAATGACATATCAAAATTTAGAGAAAAATGGTCTGACTTGGAACAGAATTTCCTAAGTGAACTCACAAAAGAATAGTCAAACACTGCATATTTTCCCTCATATGAGTTTCCTAACCAGATTAACTCTAAACTCCATGCAAACCAGTCTAGAGAAGTAAAAGTTCGTGAAAGAGGGGTAAGGAATGGGGGAGGGGAATGACTTAAGCATGAAGCTAAACCAAAAATGATTCGAAATCATAAAATCCTCACTTACATACTGTAATCTATTGAGCAAGTAGTGGGCATTTTCTGGCAAGAGGGGCCGTGAATAGAAGGGGAGAGAGTCTAAGCCCATGAAAAACTGATCAGTCCTGAAACTCCTGGCCCTAGTCACTGGCTCCTTCTATCACTGAGATGTTGACCAAAGTGACCCATGAGGTCCCCAAAACAAGACAGAATTCTGTCAAAGCTCTTGAATACCCACCCCAGGCCTGCGGCAAGATATCATTGCTAAAGAAACCACAGAAAGCCATTGATCACTACCGAGAGACCCTGCGAGGTCCAGAATGGTAACCAGCCCCCAGATGACAGTTAGTGCAGTGCTGGAAGGCACTGTATAAGCTGCCAGGGGAAACTGGTAAACGATCATTGGAGTAAACTGAGACCACTGATATGAACAGCGAATCAAGACATGAACACTTGTTCAATGGAGGAGCCAAAGCCTGGGAGAGGCAATCAATAGCTTTTAATTTGGCCAAGTAATCCACTCAGTGACAAGGAGCCCTTGACTGGAATTGGGGACTCAGGGTGAAATACATTGGGAACCAAAATCTTGGGACTCCAAAGAGAAATTCACTTTACAAGTGATCTGCAAAGAGGCTACTAACAATAGAATCTAATCTAGCAAATTCAGAAATGTGTGTCTCAGTTAACCTATACTGATCTCATTCTCCGAGGGAGATTGTTTGTATTTTTCAGAAGGCAGTGAGAGAGCTGTGGTCTTTCCAACCCTACCAATGAGCCACAGGCCAATGGCTGACATCCTGACAAGAGATGAGCCACCCCAGACCTACTGTGGAGGATCCACATGGAACCCCATAGAGAGTGATGGGATAAGGAAGAGATCTATAACCACAGGCAATCAGTCAACCTAGGATAAGCCAGCAAGACAGACACCAACGATCTTCAACACAACCTAAAGCAGAAGTACAGAGGCCCCTAAGACCTCAACAATAAAGCAGCCTTAATACTCACCCACCCTGACTCAGGGAACTGAGCAGAAGAGGGGGCGAAAGATTGTAAGAGCCATGGTGGAGGAGAATATCTAGAGACATGGCCCCCTTCAGTAACAACATAACAAGGGGGGTGGAACCGGGTTGACTCCTAGGCTATCCAGAACCTCCTACACCATGGACTGATCCAGTTTGCCTACTGAGGAGGATTCCCAGCTGATTGGGGACAGGGAAGAGGGAAATTGGGGAACTGGGGACACCAACACATTATTTGCTCATTCAGTGTATGTAAAAATATGGATTATAAAGATACATTTTATGAAAAAAAGAATTAAAATGAAACATGAAAATCAGGCATAGCACATGGCTGATTATTATGTTTTGAAGTAGATGGGCTATATAGTTCAGGGTGGTGGTCTTGAACTTGTTATATCGCTGAGGATGGTCTTGAACTCCAGATCTTCTGGCCTCCACCACCCAGGGGCTAGGACTGCGCCACTCTACCAGATTTATAAAACATTATTACCATTACTATTATTTTAAATCTTGGTCTCTTTTGAGTCAAAGTCTGATTCAGCCAGCCCACACCAGCCTCTAATTCACTATATAGATAAACATGACTTTCAACTTATGATTTCCTGCCTCCCCTTCCGGGGTACTGGGGTCATCATAAAGATGAACAAGAGGAGAAGAGCGATCAGAATTCATGAAAACAAAAGACCAGCACATGTGTATAGGTGAGCAATAAATGCTCAAAGTGAAAAGGGAAACATTAGTTTATAGTTATCTATAAAAAAGATACATACTTGGGGCTGGAGAGATGGCTCAGCGGTTAAGGCACTTGCCTCCAGTGCCTAAGGCCCTGGGTTCAATTCCCCAGTACCCATATATGCCAGACCCACAGGGTGGTGGTCCTGGTGTTCTCTCTCTCTCTCTCTCTCTCTCTCTCTCTCTCTCTCTCTCTCTGCTTGAAAATGAATAAATAAAATAAAAAAAAATTTAAAAAAAAAAGATACATACTTAAAAAAGCATACAAAAGAAAAGTTTTTAATACCTTTATTGTCAATAACTGGATATATTGAGCAAATCTTGTGGTAGTACCTCCATTTCCCTCCTCCCTGTCCCCAACCCACTGGGAGCCCTCTTTGGTGGGCATACTAGATCAGTCCATGGGGTAGGGGATTATGAATTACACAAGAGGTAGCTAGTTTTTTTCCCCTCTCTGGATATTCTCCCCCACCATGGCTCTTAGAATCTTTCTGCTCTCTCTTTTGTTTAGTTCCCTGAAACATGGTGGGTGAGTCCTAAATCCAGAAGCAGATTCTTGTGCTATATTAAGAAATTGCTCTTGCAGGGACCAGTAAGAATTACCAGGGGACAATGTTTTCAGCACCCTGGATACAAATGTAGTTATAATATTTAAATATTGGAGTTGGCTCTTGGACAAAGTGATGAATCTTTAAACCTATTTTTTACTCCACTATGAAGTCTATGCTATATAGCATAGGTTTCTGTTATTACAAATAACAACAAGTAGTGATGACCCAGGATCTATGAAAACAGATATGCTTATGGTTAAAAAACTTCAAATTAAGTGCATGCCTTTAATCCTAGCACTTGGGAGGCTGAGGTAGGAGGATTGCTGTAAGTTTGAGGCTACCCTGAGATTACATAGTCAGCCTGGGCTAGAGTGAGACCCTACCTCCAAAAACAACAACAACAAGAACAAAACCCCCCAGAAATTTCAAATTGAAAGAGATCTTACTATCTTGACCCATTATCTCATTTAAGAAATGGAATAGACCACAATACGTCTACCTAAAAATATGTAAATATATAGTGTTTAAGTTACTTTACTTGTTTCTATGACCAAATACTTGACAAAAAACAATTTATGGGATGATGGGTGATTCTGTCTTGAAGTTTAGGAAAGCAAGGTGGCAGGAACATGAGGCAGCTGGTCACATTGGTTTTTCAATGGGAAAGCATACAGCAGACCTCAAGGCCTACCCTCAATGATATTCCTCTTCAGTGAGCCTTCTCCAACTATGCCTTTCAAAACAGTGCCACCAGATGGTAAACAAGTATTGACACACAAGAGTCTGTGGAGCACACTTCACATTCAAACCACAACAGAAAGGCAGGTTAAACCCTTATCCAGTTTATAAAGGAGTCTTAAGTCCTAGCCAATCTGAAAGGCACTCTCTTTGGAATGCTACTGATATAAATAATGGAGGTGTATAAATATTTTAAGGTAATTTTGGGGATTCAGAAGCAGAAGAAAAAGAAAACAAGAGCTAGCCACAAACTTTCCTGCACTGCCAGCAAGTTACCAGAGTGAACAACTAGTAAAAGCCATGGAGAGAAAAAAAAGTCTCTCTACGAATGAGACTTTCTGTATCTGTGCTAACACAGACAAAGCTTTAAAACTCTGACATTCAAGCCTATGGTGATTTTTAAATTTAATTCTATGTACCAAATGGAAAACTACTAATTTCCAATTTTATTTTATTTATTTATTTTTTTTGTTTTTTCAAGGTAGGGTCTCGCTCTAGTCCAGACTGACCTGGAATTCACTATGTAGTCTCAGGGTGGCCTTGAACTCATGGCGATCCTCCTACCTCTGCCTCCCGAGTGCTGGGATTAAAGGCGTGTGCCACCATGCCCGGCTAATTTCCAATTTTATAATTAGCAACCAATGGCAAAGTGAGCTAGAAAAGATTTACACTAGGAAGTAATACACATCTATGAATCCCAAATCCATCTCTGAAACTACTAGTTCGCATGGCCATACCTAGAAAGAAGTGACTCCAGGTCTAAACAGAACTCCACAGCACAGCCTATGGGATCACCTCAAGAGTGGTGTCAGACACCATTCACAATGTGTCTGTTGCTGAAATCTCTGTGAAGACTACCTCATTTTTAAAAAAATATTTTATTTATTCATTTTCAAGAGAGAGAGAGAGAGAGAGAGAGAGAAAGAATGCACCAGGGCCACCACCTTGTGGTTCTGGCATATGTGGGTCCTGGGGAATTGAACCCGGGGCCTTAGGCACTGGAGGCGAGTGCCTTAACTGCCGAGCCATCTCTCCAGCCCAGGACTACCTCATTTTAAGACCAACTTATGCAAAATGAACCTTGCATTATGAACTCAAGACACAGAACTTAGAGAGTGAGAGATCTGAAAAAAAATTTTTAAATGTGAAAAGATTTGAATAAAAAGGCAGTTTTACAAAAGGACATAAATATTATATAAGGTCTTGTATTACATACAAACATCAGTTAATATTTTGGGGCATCTGACATAGAAAAACACTACTTCACTTTCCATCTGGTATAGGTAAACTCATATTTTAAAAAAGAAAATATTTATTAATAATGCTCATGAGGATGTACTTAATACAAATTAAAGGGAAATATTACCTTGGACCTAGAATACTATAGTCATTAAGTTGGGATGCTAGTCGATCTTAATGAGAAATTATTTGATTCAAATATCAACTAAATACAAATTAAGATAAACATAAATACATAAAACTAAAATTAACTGTGCATAGCCTCATAGCACCTGTCCCCACATATAGAAAAGAACATCCTTTGACTGATTATTTCTTTTTGACATGATTTATCACCTGGTATTCTTTAAACTTGATAAAGCAAATTAATCTTTGATTGCAGGCAGCACTGGAGGTGGCCATTAGTCATGTAGTTTGGTGAGGTTCCTTGTGTCTCATTTATGAGGCACACGGAAAGAGAGCCCAGAGCAACGGCCTCAGCTTTGACTTCTTTCCCAATCCACCCAGGAGAAATGATCAAAGAATTTAATACACAGCATTTTAAATTGCTTCTACAAAACTGACCAACAAGGAGAAAAAAAGAATTTTACGGACCCTATTTTATAGTAATTTTTCAAACGAGGAGCAAAGGGACACTGGTGCTTGTGAATGCAATACTAACAACTCGAAGAGACTCGTTTCTTTGTTATGTGGACTGGGGATAACTAAGTTCTGTAATTTTTAAAAACTACTATTTTAACAAAGGACATTTAAGAGTTATTTGGAAATACAGAAGGAATAAACAGATATTTGATAGTGAAAGTATCAGAATGTTTCATTTCTCAAAACTAGTATCTTATTCTTTAAACCCCTGAAAAGAATTATCTTCTAGATTAATGAACTTTCCATCCTAAAATACTATTCAATTTTTACTTAAAAATCTGTACACAGTGATAGAAAATCTATCATGATTTTAAAAACTCATTGTTTTGTGTGCTTCTCATTCTATACCTTAGGATTCAAGGAATATTATACTTCAGGATGGAATACTCATCCTGAAGAGTTTTTGGATGAAAGGACTACTAGGAAACTGGTTTTGCTTCAATACGTAACTGATAATACCTATCAGAGATATTACCTACAACACAAGCACTACAGATTCTCCTATTATGTTAGCATTAGCAAACTACCACTTCATACATAATATGATAATTCCAAAGAAAATTTCTTCAACCTAGCCTGACAACCTATTTCAAACTCTTCTAAAATTTCAACTCTTCTAAAATTGTACAGTTTGAATAGACTTGTAGAGAATAAACTCATAATTTTATGATAGCCTCAATTCTCAGTCAGTATTATGCACGGAAGACATTTCTATACCTAAAGATAGAGTTCACTATATAGTCTAAACTCGTCGTTTAAAAATTATTTTTTTAAAAGAATCCAAAGAATACGTGAATAAGCATTAAGCATCAAACACAAAATATCAAATTCTATTTGAGATTTATGTAATATTTTCATCTTCAATTATTAGTATTGTATTAAAATGATCTGAGTAGGCTTAAAACCAATGTTTCAAGAATTTTAGATGGTATCCCTGGTTAATGTAACAAAATTTTTCAAATGCCCAAAATACACACAATTGTATTGCATTTATAGATGCTAAAATACTTTTTTCTTAAGTGAAAGGTAAAAAGTTTTTAATGAAGTACAATCGATGGAAGCAAACTTCATAAAGCTCCAAGACAATGCTCTTTCAAGTAAGTACAATAAAATATAATGGGTAAGTTTCCTTCATTCCTCTCTATGTATGAACTGAAAATACTGGCTAGCCCATGCAAACACATAGTGACAAACTGAGCGTTCTTTTTTTTTAAATAGCATTTATAAAATGATGTTATAAAAGCACAATCTACGAATTACATTTCTTTGCTTAATATAATTGAAAATTTGTTGGAACTGTACTTTAAAAATAAGTCACAAAGAGGAGTAAATCTTTACATAATGATTTAAAGCACATGAACTTGGTATATTTTCTATTAATTGCTTGGTATAACTTGTCTATTAAATGCATACAAAATATAAATTATATAGGGATTTTTACAGAAACATTAAAAACTAGTTACATTAGCATTCTAAAGCCATGTATCTCTTTACAACAAATGTCAAATATAAGCAAATAAAAATGGCTATTTTTTTCAAAAAAACATATAACTCATACTGTTTCCACAGTTTAGTTCAATTTAAGAGATTAATACTATGAGCAATTCCATAATTTAGTTGAAATGTTTCTTTTATAAGAATTACAAATTATTATAGTTTAGAAAATCAGGCTATATGAGAATTGAAAATCAGAGTAAGGTGATCTCTTAAAGTGACACACAGAGTGTATCAATTAAAAGTGCTTTTTTTCCCCATTAACTTTAGTTGTAATTTGTATGCTTACTTAAAGCAGACTCACATTTAACAACTTGTTATTTATATATGAATATACACTTACTGCTTGGTTCCATTGAGGAACTATAAATTTTGTCCATTGAACATTAGCAAAAAATTACATGTGTTTATCATCTGGATTATTCTCAGATTAACAGAGATAAATGACCAAACATAATCAGTAGCAGCTTAACCATTGCATCTGAACTATAGGAAGCACTTAATTACTCTCATTTACTAGGTTCAATCTAATGAGAAAGCATTAGCCAAATGAAAAGAATGCAGTACAAACAAACAAAATAGTTATACCATCATTAAAAAGAAACTCTGACAGTGCAGGTGACAGCATAGGCAGGATAAATTACCATAATGTTCTAAATGCTGAGCTGTCAGCATGCTAATGCTGTGATCAGATACCCTGGGAATCTCTGCAGTATAGCTGTCAGAAACAGGTATCATAAATCACCTCTCTCTACTGTACTGCTCATTATCACAGCTATAGTATCCATGTTTCCCAGCACACTTCAGTACAATTTTGAAGGCAACACTTATTCTTATGAGTGGGTCTGTTTACTCTTACAGACATTGTAGGCAATCCTTGTCTAATAAATGGATACTTTGTTTTGCAATAATGAACTACTGATCTTAGAATATGATAGGCCTTTGCTTTTAATTCATAAACCATTTGAATGAACAGACTGCGAAAACGGCACATTTCTCAAGCTATATAATACAGTAGCAGTGAGTTAGATAAATTAACATTGTTCTATTTAAGGAAACAGTATTTGGAATCCATTCTTGTATTTAAGAAAAAAATGGTGCTGGAGAAAAATAAGAACCACTTCTAATAACTAGAAAATTTTAAGATACAATCTTATTATTTTTAAAGAAAAATATGTGTGTGTATGTGTGTGTAGCATGTGTATATAGAGTTGTGTGTGGTATGGTGGTAAGCAGATGCATGTGCCCCATGCGCTAAGAGCACAGGCCAGTAGAGAACATTTTCTGTGCCCTCTTATCTCTTGTCTGGATATTTCCTTGAGGCAGGGTTTCTCCCTCTCAACCTGGACCTACTACCCATCAGCAAGAACTAGCTATTTTACAGTCTCTGCCCCCTCCTCCAATGAGGTTAAAGATGTGTGTGCCCATCCATCCATGGCCAGCTTTTTACGTGGGTCCTGGGTAGTTGAACAGGGCAGCCTCTGGTGAAGAAGCCCTTATGCTCAAGTAGCAAACATTCTTAACTACTGAGTTAGCTCCACAGCCAGGAAAAGTTATATTTTTATAGGTAAATGTATATTTCAAGATATACGTTTTATAATATGTAGTCTCCTTTAGAATTCGACCAAGGAATTCTACATGGTCTAAGCTATTTGAACCCAGGTCTGTGCAACTTAAAAAGCTCATAGCCGTATCTCTGATAGAGTTAGAAAATAATTTTGAAGACAAAGCCTATGCACATATGAAACATGACAGATATCTCAAAAGAACTATGTGACAATAGTACTGTATTACCAGTATAAATAAAGTTATTTACCACTGCTAATTTCCATCCAACAAGAGAAACCTTAATTAAGAGGGAACCTAGCTTTCCATAATCATGACATAGCTGACATCTGTGAAAAAGTCTCTCTGATGATACAGTTGTATTTTCCAAGTCATCTCTACAAAAGGAATATATGTTTAAGAAATAAAATGTCCTTTCGACACATAACTTTTAAAAGTATTTTTTGGTTGAATATATTTTTAAAATGAGAAAAATATGATATAGTAACAGGTAAAAGCACAACTTCCAAAGAAAATAAAAATTGTAAGACTTTCTTGAAATTTGTTTACAGTGTATCCTCTTTGTATCCCAATAAAAAGTGGTGTTCTTAGTGGTTTGTTGGGGTTTAGTGGGTGGTAAGGAGGGTCAAGAATGTTTCAAGAATTTTTATAATGTTCTTATCAAAGTACAGTTTTGTTACATGCTGACATTTCATCAGTTTTACTTCAACAATTAAACAGTTCTACTATGTTGTAACCAGAATTCTTACTAATTAGCCTTTCCCTTATTTATGTATATTTATATATACATACCACAGGTTATATTTTTTTCTTTTAAATAGTAGAGCCCTTGCACCAAATACATTTTTCAATGTTCATTTTTCTTTCTTATGCTACACAAACCATTTTCCTTATTTCTCTACAATTCTGGCCCTCTTTCTGGGTCTATTGAACTCTAAGCTGCATATGATTCTGAGAAAGAATATGGCTCATTTCTAGTGGCCTACTATGACCTAAATACAAATACTTAACAACAGAAAAACTCTTCAAGGTCACAGGGTGGATCTGACCCCATCAGTTTGGGCCAAAGCCTGTGGGATACTATGCACATGTGGTAGAGTTCTGTAACATCACAGCTATAAACTTGCTCTCTCAAATTGCCACAAGAACATTTTCTTTAAGTCTCATAGAAGTCATTTCTGATATAATTTTATAGAATTTCTAATCAGAACTGATAGCTTTTGGTTATTGGCTAACTCAGGACCATGAGACATGCCTCAGAAATGGATTTGAGTTTGAAAAAGTTGTAACTTCAGAATGCCTAGAGTTAAGAACAGTGATCTCCATCATTTCCCTAGATGGTGCTCTGGAGGTGGGGTGCAGTGACAGGTGGGGGTAATGTTGGGGAATGGTGTGAGTAGAAGGGAGAGAATCTCTAAGTTAAAAGTGAACACAAGCTACTTAATTATGACCCAACTATCAAACACCTCACTTGTCAGGCATAGGGAGAGCACATTTCATTCTCACAATAAATATATTACAACAGAATTTTAATGATTCTTCTGACCTACACTGTCATTTCAGAGGTGAGATGCGTAAGATTCAATTTTTGTTTTGAATAGCTTCAAGAAATAAGGTCTTGTAGCTTTATGATTTGTTACCATTTCTCCTTTTCCAAGAGGTTAGTAATTTAAATACTTCTAAAACCCAGGGCAGGTTTTGTATTGGAGAAGAGGTCAAGTCTGATTCAAGAATAACCAAAACATAGTATCCTTGTATTTTGTATGGAAATCTCTTGGAGCAGGCTAAGAGGACCAAAGAATACAAGTAATCTTGTAAATGTGCTATTCCTCTCAGAATGGCCAGACTCCCTGCAGCTGGGATTCATTTTAGAGACCCAATAAAGATTTTTTTTTAAAGGGGGATACTGAAATATGAGGATAAAAGTGCAAAATATGAACTCTCAAGCATTTTGGTTCATGGACTGTTTTGCACCACACTATTTTATTTAATAGATGAAGAAGCAGGTAGGTTTATACAGATGCTTCTATAGTCAACCTGTGGTATTATCACATGATATACAGCTTTTAGAAAACTCCACCATACAACTGAAAAAAAGATCAAACAGCTAATAATGTCCTAGAATTGTTTTTGAAGATAGTTCTGACATTACTGAATTCCTGTAAAGGCCATAGATAGCTCCAATAATGATCCTGAAGCTCACTCTGAAACCTTTGGGCACAGAAATTAAAATATCCAGTTTTAGATCTAGCGTATCTAGTACAGAATCCCAGCTCCTCCCCTTATTAGCAATTTTGGGACAACACTCAACTTACCAAGGATCCAATTTCATCGTGTAAAAAGAGGGATAACTATAGCTTGGAAGAAGTGTTCTATGAATTAAATTGATTCTAAGAAGTTGGACTGGTATAGAATAATTTTGAGTAATACTATTAATAGCTAAGATAAAAAGACCTACTGAGCAGTGTTTAAAGTTTGGTGTGCCCAGTTATTTTATCAGTGTAGTGCTAATGCCTAGCATAACCTAGAATCTAAGTGAGATCAGGAGTTGTTCAAAGTTTTGTGATTAGATGAGTAAATGATGAACAGCTGACGACACACACTGACTGTATGCCTATTCCAAGAGTAACACAATTCCTCTCTATTTCTTAATGGTAATAGCATGGTAAATGATTAACGAGAATGCTCAAATTTAAAAAACACCACTGGTAGCTTTATATCTAAGGAAGAGATATGCAATCACATGAAGGACATTTTATTTATTTATTTATTGTCCATAATTGGTTACATTATTTAGTGGGCAAACAATGAGTTGTTATCCCCAATTCCCTGATGCTCCCCCTCCCCTATCCCCAATCAGCTGGATATCCTCCTCCGTAGGTCGTGAAGGACATTTTTTTTGATATTATTTGATTTGAATTGAAATGCTGGCTGGATAAAAAAAAGTGTGAGAAACCTTAAAATTGTAATTAGATCAATTTGTAATTACTCCAATTTTTTAAACTTAGGTTTCAAATCCATTGCTACACTAAGGATGAGTCTTCTGCTACAAATTGACATATGTAATTCTAAAATACCCCTTAAGAGTTGCATGGCTTCCTATTTAATTCCCAACAGTGGCTCTGCTATTTAAATAACTGCTTGGCAAAGTACTGGCTTACAAATACTTCTCTCTCCAAGAGAACAAAACTAATATTTTTGTCATGTCACCTACTTTTTAAACACTACAATGGGAAGACGAGTAAATTACTGTATCAATCAACAATAAGACTTGAGTATCAATTGACTCTGACCATAATTGATAACCTAAGCCAATAGTACATTCTGTTACAATTCCAGGTTCAAAAGGTTAATTATGGCCTGGCCACAGTCTCATCCGGAAACCAGAAACTGATTGCTTTCTGCCTTCAAAATGAAGATGTACTACATGTATTAGAAGCTCTAGTATCAATATAGGAAGCAAGCATTAACCTTGACCATGTCAACTTAACTGTCATTCTCACTACTTATATCCTATCAGGTCCTTTTTTTCTTTGAGAACAAAGTATCTGAAAATCACTATATTTCCCTCACAAAGGCAAGACTTCCCTTTAAGTTCTAATGAATACAGGAATCAATAATGGTAAGTCAATTCAAACTATGTTTTGAATTAACAATACCCTGGAAAGTTAGAGATTAGGGTGAAGACAAGAGTTATTATTTGTCACCCAAATCTTTAATTTGCATGAAGATTTACTGCCATAGGGCATTATATAAATATCAGAATCTTTTCTTTCTGAAAGGTACTTTCACTGCTAATTTATAGAACATGATTTAAAAAAAAAGGAAAAGTTCAGGCTGGATTATAATCATCCATTCACAAATGGCACCAGGTCAGGAACCTTTGTGGCTTGTATCAAGCACTTACTACCATTTTGAGGAAGAAAGGAAGCAGGAATGCTTCAGAACGGAGTTACATGGACTAAGATATATTCAGCACAGCATAGTCCTGCACAAATCATGTTGATACTAAAACCACTGTGGAACGGGAGTGCTGGGCTGAATGAAAGGGGTGTGCCACCGTGCTTCCTTGAGAGAACCACAGAGGAGCAGCCGCTGTGATCACATGTATACGCTCTACTATGTGTGTGGCTTTTTAGTGAACACCCTTCTGAGTCTGCTTTAATCCAGATCAAGTAACAATTACACTTTGTTTACCTATTCTTGTAGAGCAGAGATTTCCAACCATGTCACACATGGTTGAAACTTTAAAAGAAAAGAAAAAAGAAAAAAAAAGATAGCTGGGTCCTACCCTCAAATACTCTGTTCTAGGTAGTTTAGGATGGGGCTCAGGAGCAGGTGTTTTCTGGGTGGTTCAGAAAAACTTCTAATTTTTCATTTCTTAACTCTTTACTTATAACAAATAAATTAGAACTATATTACCAAACCTCAATAATTAGCAATAATTTACCAATCATGTATGATTTGTTTTTTGAACCCCCATAGCTAAAATATTCCCACTGGAGTATTTTATATCAATTTCATGCTGACATTAAATCATATCTCCCCACAGGATTATGTTGTATGGACAATACTGAGAACCATGTGAGGAGTGTGACAACATTCTTCTAAATCACAAACAAATCATAGTAGAGGCAAATCTATGCTCAAATATTATTGGGCCTAAGAGATGACTAAAACTGAATGGCTACATCTACAGAGTAAGACATTTAGTTCAGTGTACTACTCTCATCATTTTTCCTATCTCAACTCACTCTTCTCCATCTCTCCAGAACTGTTCTTCCAGTTTCTGGTACAACAAAGTTACAGCTAGAAAAATACCCTTATTCCCCTATAATTTATAGTTACACAAATGTGTTACTCTCTCAAAGTAGTCTCTCTTCTGTTGTCCAACCCCCCCCCCCAAAAAAAACAGAGGAAAACACACCTCTTTTGGGGGGGTGTTTTTGAGGTACGCCCTCTCACTCTAGTCCAGGCTGACCTAAAATTTACTATGTAGTCTCAAGATGGCCTGGAACTCACAGCGATCCTCCTGCCTCTGCCTTCCAAGTGCTGGGATTAAAGGTGTGTACCCAGCTCTCTCATCATTATTCTTAAACTGATTATTTCGCAAAGGTAATCACTTCATATACAACTACACGAGTTCTCAAAATTACTGATTGGTCACTTAAAATTTTTTTTTTGTCATTTTTCTGGTTTAATATAAAATGCCCCATAATCTCACGTGAGAAACCTTACTTAATCCGTAGCTGGTGATGCTGTTCTGGAAGATTGTAGAAATTTTAGAGGTGAAAACTTGTAGGAAGTGTGTACTTGGGGGCTGGCCTTGAGGTTATAGCCTGGCCCTGCTCACTATTTTTCTCCCTCTCCCTTCCTTGCTGCTGCTGTGAGCATGTGACACAGGTTTCCTGCTCAGGCCTGCAATGCTTCCCTGTCATGACGGACTCTATCCTCTAGAACTATCAGATGAATTAAATAAAGCTTATTCCTTCCCTGAGTTGCTTCTGTTGGGTATTTTATCTCAGTAATGAGAAAGTAACTCATACAGGTATGCACAAAAGTTTGCCTCCACCCAGCTTACTAACACAAAAAATACTAAACATTGCAGCTGTGGCTTTAGTTGACAGTCTAACAAACAGGGTAACTGCTTAGAAGATAAAATACAATATATAGTAAGTCGTATTTAACAGTTCTTCCAACAATTGCCTCACGACCCGAATGGTCCACTGTAGAGAATCCTGGTTTCTCCATCAGGTTAGTGTCTAAACAGACTAATTCTAAAATTATATACCAGATTCTGCTATTCCAAGATATATAAAATACAGGGAAATGTCTTAAAGAAAATTTTCTTATATCCAAAAGTTTTAGTTGAAAGAAACAACATGCTAAGAAGCTAGATTAGTAGTGCGTAATATGTACCCCATGGCTACCAGTTATAAAAAAAAAAATCCCTTGTGATTTTTCTTTAAGAGACCACTGAGAAAATTACCATATTAAAATATGACTGTAAGTTATTATAGTAGTACTATTAACAGTATTAACCACAGAAGCATCAAATTTTTAACTTTACTCTGAGTACTTTCTTGGTATCAATTATGTGCTAAACCAATTTTCTCAATGCTTGAATTAATCCTATAAAGTAGGCATTATTGTTTTCCACTTTATGACAAAATTCAACTTTGATAACTTATGAAGCATGCCTAAAGATAAAGCAACTAGTGGCTACTGAGGAACTTTGTCTCAAATTCTAGAGTCCAAGCTCTCAACTGCTACTTCTATTTTTATTATTTTTTTCCTTTTTCAAGGTAGGGTCTTGTTTTAGGCCAGGCTGACCTAGAATTCACTCTGTAGTCTCAGTATGGCCTCAAATTCACTGTGATTCTCCTACCTCTGCCTCCTGAGTCCTGGAAGTTAAGGCATACGCCACCACACCAGGCTCAACTACTATCTTTCAAAGTAGACATTGCTACTAACAGGTAACTTTTAATCTGTGGAAAAGAATTCATATACATGGCAACTGTGAATAGGTGTTAGAGCTCAGTGTTTCAAAGAGCCTAACAACCCTCAATGGTACCACTAAGTGTATTCATATTTCCCGTTTTGAATAATCTTAGAGTGTCGAAAGTCAAGCTTAGAATTTACGTATGGTACATGAATAGAGTACAAATTGATGTTTTGCCATTCAGTAGCTAAAGGACTACCAATAAATTCCATTTCTTTTTGTTTAAAGTTGAGAATCCATTGATGATTGACTCATCTATTTAAACACACTGCTGAGAGCAAAATTAATGCAAGAGATATGTAGATGAGATCTAAAGCTGTGCTCTAAGGAGATTATAATCTAATACCTAGCTTAAACTATGGGTCATGACTGTATGTGGAGTTGCATAACTAAATATTGTGGTTGCCAGAAACTTTGCAAAAGCAAAAAGTATCTTAACATGCATATCCAAAAATTAATTCAACTTCAAACATGAACCCAAGTTGCTTACAGGTACTGCACTATATAACTTCACTGCAGCCTTGGTTCTGAACACAGAATGTATGCGTTGCACTGCACATGCCATTGTACTATACAATGCCAATGATTGCTGCTTGATATCCTAACTCAGACACAAGACTGCTCTGTGTCATGAATAGTGTTTTTACTGTACATACAAAGTTTTCTGATCTCACAGAAACTTATTGGCTTAATAAAGGAAAACAAATACTTAATTTCCTACAATCATTCTTCAGCTCATAAGTATCAAATCAGTGTATCTTTGGAAGCATTATGTTAGAATATTTGATTTTAAAAAGTGCTGTTTGAATTACTGATGAGTTTCACAAAATATTTTAAAATGAATTTTGGCTTGGGATGAGGTGAAAATTTTCAACCATCTCTGAAATGGCCCCAAACATTCCATTTTGAAGTACATTATTTATGTGAAAGCATTCTCAGCAATGACAATTATAAAACCAGAACACTGATCAACTGTGAAAGAGCAACTGAGTTCTACATTTTGCAGCATCAAATATTTGCTTTTTTATTTAAAAGCAAACAAGCATATTCATCTTAATAGTAATCAAATTTACTTTCATTTTTATAAATGTTAAAATTATACATATAATGGGGGGGGGAGATGGCTCAGTCGCTAAAGGTGTTTGCTTGAGTTCAATTTCCCAGTAATCACAGGCATTTGACTGCAGCAGCTATTAAAATCAGATTGAATTCCCATGTATTTTCTTCTCAGACTCAACATCAGATGAGAAAAAAGAAAGAAATCAAAATAGAAGAGGCAATAATAAAAAGAGGAGGTACAGGTGAAGAGGAGGACTGGGAGGACAAAGAAGGGTGTTGGGAATGGATTATGTACATTTTTAAATAGTTTTTTAAAACTAAAAAGACAATGGCTTTCCATCAATTGACTGTAAACATGAGATGCAAAAGATTGTGTTTTCTTTTTATTTAATTTCTATGTAGTAACAGTAAATCCTCCAAAAGTTTAACTTCAAGAGGACAATGTTGAAAAGAAACACAACCATAAAGCCTATAGCCTATTTCTGCTTGTCATAATATTCTCAATTTTCATTAGCTGAGCTAACATAATTAAAGTCATTACACCCATTACATCAAATGAAGATGACAAGACTGAGTGAAATAATAACCATCGATGGCATTATGAACTACTCCTTGACAACAAATTTGGAGTTCTTACACCTGACCATATTAGGGATCAATTGGGTCTGAAAAAATAAGAGGCAGTAAAATTAAAAACTAGGAAAAGAAAACTGAAAATTTGATAATATGAGTAAATTGGGGCTGAATTATATGAAGCTTTCTTGTGTTTAGATACTTGAGAGCTTTTATAGTTACTAAGAGGATATGTTTCTAAGAAACCAAGATTGGAAGGGTTCACAGAGAACCTTACCTTAAATGCACAGATCAATACATGAAGATGATGGCAATGAGGACAATGACAAAAATGATGCTGATAATAATACAAAAGTCCAAATTATATAAAAGCATTTACAAAAGTCTAGGCAGTGGCATTTTGTAGACAAAATTATTGGTCTTATTTTCACTAGAGAAAATGTGATCTTAGAATTGGGCTTATCTAGTAATAGGTGAATTGCCTCAGGCATTAAATCTCTTATTATCTAACACAGATTTTTTTTTGCATGTTCCAAAAAATATAGCACAAAGCCTTGCTATGGAGTTAGCTGGCTCTTTCATTGCATGCTGATGAACCATACTATCAAAGAAACAAACCTGACTCTTTTTTACATAGCTTTTCTCAACAAATGATTATTTTTAATGGAGGATTTTTATGCTAAAAACATTAGTCCACATTGATGGAGCAATTTATCATGAGACAGACATTGTGTTCAGTGTTTTATACATCTTGCCTCTACAAATGGGGATATAGGTCCATGTAATCACAAAGCCAGGGATCTTCCGATTTATTATCTTGGCTCAAACCCAGCTTTGACTTAGCCACCAATACCCAAAGTACTAAATTAGAATGATGGAGAATTAGGGATCACTGTTACAAATGGAAAAGCGTATGATACACATATATTTATTATGATTACATTGCCATACTTTATAAAACCCAAACTGAAAATATTTTCTATAGTCATTTAAAAATATACTGGTTTATTCTAATGGCTGTAGAGTCTCAGTAAAAAATAAATCTTGGCTTATTATTCTGACGTTTCTGAAAGGTTAAGGTTATGGAAGTGATTATGACATAATCAGCGGCAAATTAAGATTATGTTCAAAGTTACCACAACAGAATTTGCCTATATAGTTCTAAGTTAATTAGACCAAGTATTTTTATATGTTCAACATAATAAGAAGTACCACTCAAAATGTTATTGAGAAATTTCAAAATGCCAAAGGTGAAGTCTAAGAACTAGAGACAAAAAATAGATAATTACTACAATAAAAATAAGGAAAGAAACTATGAGAAAAATTAATGCCAATACTTGGGAAATAATGTCTGTCTTGACAGAGATTGATGACATATTAGTTATTTCATGTGATCTGAAAATGTTTAAAATAAAAATTGACACCTTGCTAAGAGTAAAGTTATATGATCTTCACAAGTAACAAACATGAGTAGGCAAGACCAATATAGAAAATAATAGTTAACAGGTATTTAATATTAAGTAAGAGATTTTGCTCCAACTTTTTCTTTAGTATTATCACAATTTTTGGAGGTTTCACTGACCTTAATGATTTTTTTATTTAAATTTTTTTTATTGTCCATGATGAGTTACATTATTTAGTGGGCCAACAATGAGTTGTTATCCCCAATTCCCCAATGCATGACCTTAGGAGAACCTTCTGGTTCCCAAAACCAAAGTTAATAGCATGAGCCATTAAGAATTATCTCATCGAAAGCCGGGTGTGGTGGTGCACGCCTTTAATCCCAGCACTCGGGAGGCAGAGGTAGGAGGATCACCATGAGTTCAAGGCTACCCTGAGACTACATAGTGAATTCCAGGTCAGCCTGGGCTAGAGTGAGACCCTACCTTGAAAAACCAAAAAGTATCTCATCAATTTAAGCATCAAAACCTAGAGTATCTGCCACAGATCAGGCTACTGTAACAGAACATTTTAGTCTAGGCTCAAGTATTTGATCATTTGTTCCCCAGCTGTTGATGGGAGGTTGTGGAACCTTTGGGAGATGGAGTGTTCCTAGAGAACTGGGTAGCTGAAGGCAGGCCTTGAGATTTTATAGATTGGCCCTGCTCATTCTATTTACATACTGTGGTTGCAATGTGACCAGTTGGCTTCTGCTTCTGCCACCATGCCTTCTCTGCCACAATGGACTGTACACCGAGAACAGTAAGCCAAAATGAACCCTTTCCTTCCTTAAGGTGCTTGACAGATACCTGAAACAGAGGCTTATAAAAGATAGCAACTTATCTCAGAGTTCTGGAATGTAGACATGTGAATAGTACCAGAACTGCTGTGAGCTTTGGAGAAAGATCTTCTGGGTGGCAAGCTGTCAACTTCTCGTAGTATTATTACATGTGGACAGAGCAACCTAACTGTCTGGCTTTTTTTTCAATGTCATTTAAGCCATTTATAAAAGCTCCTCTCTCATTACTTAATTACCTTCCAATTACAACACTTTCAAACACAACCACATAAGAATCCAGGGAAGGGACAAAACACTCAACCTGAAAGAATAACTAATACATAGTAACTGGAGGATCACTGTGTTATTTGGCAAGGGAATTAAAAGTTCAAAGACAAATGAGAAATAGATCTGGACTAAACAGAACATTCTATACAAAAAAAGCCCTCTTCATTTGTTCATTCTAAAATCTCTATCACATTAAAGAAGTAGTTTTTTGTTAATATATGCAAAGAAGAAAACTCTGAACCAGCAGCAGTAACCTTTAAAAAAGAAATGTTATATCTGCCCTTGCCTCAAAAAAGTTTTAGTATAAAAATATAGATTGCATACAAAACCCAGGGTACAAACACTTTTACTAGTCAGTTATTTCAACTGAGGTAATAATTCAGATGAACAATACAATATTGGCAACCCAAAGGAGGTCAATGGATACTCAAAAAAGAACTATCTAAAGGAGCTAGGTGAGGAACATTTAGAAATATTCTCATCCAATTTATATCATTCATTCATTCATTCATTCATTTAGCTAACTATCTAGCCAGACAGTTTGTTTTTGGAGCCATGCCAGGGATTGAATACAGGGCTTTGCCTATGCTAGTTAAGTACTTTATCACTGAGCCACATCCTAGCCCTGTAATAAAATCTTATTAAAATTATGTATACAAGGGCTGGAGAGATGTCTCAGAGGTTAAAGGCACTTGCTTGCAAAGCCTGCCAACCTGGTTTGATCCCCCAGCACCCAAGTAAAGCCAGACACACAAAAAGTGACAAGCATCCAGAGATCATCTGCAGTGGCAAGGGACTCTGGCAAGCCCACATACAGAAACACCTATGAGAATACATAATTAGAATCATTTTTTGATCATTTATATTTTACTTCAGTTTTAAATACAGAAATGACAGATGGCAGAGTGAGTGTTCCTTAAAAAAAAAGCAGGTGTACCACTCATCATTACAGTGAACTGGTGAAGAGCTATCTCAGTGTCCTTTGTATCAGTTTTCTTTTTTTTTTTTTTTAAGATGTAGTGGGAGACTTTATTTAAAAGAGAGTAGGAAGTTACAGAGATCTCCAACCACCAGTGTGGAGAGAACACGTGGGAGAGGACTTAGCAAAATCTATGCTGCTCAGCAAAACAAGCAGAAGAAGGAAAGATAACAGAGGGCTCCCATCATGAGGAAAAAGGCTCATGTGGTAAAAATCTTGAGCCCCCCTCACCTCAGCCATTAAACCAGAGTGAGGGAAGGCCTTACCTTTCTAAGGCCTGGAAATTTAGAAGTCCTCCACCTAGGACACCATGTGGGAAGAAGAGCAAAAGTTTTCTAATGAATTAACTAAAATATAATGCACTCTTAAATATAAAAGTCACATCAAATTATTTTTTGGTGAAAAATTTGATCTAACCATACATGTTCCCTAGCATTTATTATCACAAAACTGAGTTGATAGTAATAGCGTGAATGAATGATGACTTATTTCTAAATTACAAAACAAAAACCTTACTTTTTCTAGAGAGTGAAATATGAATCAGTTGAATAGCTAGAAAGTTAACTGATCAGTAATGGCAAGGTTAAGTATGTTTTAAAGTACTTAGAAGTATTTTTTTAAGTTTAAAAATATTTTCATTTATTTATTTATGAGAGAGACAGAAAGTAAAGAGAAAGGGAGGGAGGGAAAAAGAGAGAAGGAGGGAGGGAGAAAGGGAGAGAGAGAGAGAAGCCACTTTATGACAGCATCTGGCTTTATGTGGATATTGGGGACCTGAACCCCAGGCTGTCAGGCTTTGTAAACAAAGGCTTTAACCACTGAGAAATCTCTCCAGGCCGTATTTTCATTTTTTAAATTCCTCTCCCACTCTTTTTCAAAATAGGGTCTCCACTATCTTGGATCTCAAGCTCAAGATAGCCTTGAACTCACTGTGAAGTCAAGGCTGACCTTGAACTCCTTGATACTTCTGCCAGCATCTCTCAAGTATTGGTATTACAGGCATACTCCACCATGCCTAGCTATTAGAAGTATTTTATTCAATGGCATCTATGATTCTAAACTTTAAAACAAAGAACACTTGATGCATGACATATTTAGTTACTATTTGAACACTTGCATCAGCTGGAAGCTGATTGCAAATTTACTGCAAAATGCAACATCAATCTAGCATCTCATAAATCATTCATAAAAAACAAATCTGCAGAGTATACTGGGAGAAGTTCTCAGCCTGTATTCCTTTATTCAATGACCATGGTATAGCTCTTATTCTTTTATTAAATGATGTACAGATCTGTCACTTGGGTTAGTTTTATTGAAAAGGGGAAAAGAGGAAAGAAAGACATTAAAAGAAGGTGCCTCCCCTCAAGAGATAAAGTTTTGAGGAGATAGGTTTTAATCTCAGATGGACCTGAACTATAAATATCAGTTCTGTCAGTAGTTAGATGAACTCATAGCCTCTGAGCCACAATTACATCATCTATAAAATGGAGCCATAGCTAAGTTAACATATACTCAATGTCCACTACATTGGAGATTCTTAACATATTATTGCTTAGTTGAGTGAAAAGTTTGGCGTGTAAATTACATTTAAGACTAAAATAGAACTGTGAAATGTAGCCTTCTTTATTCATACAAAATGCCCCAAAAGGCTCCACATACATTTCTTCTATCTAACCATGACAGAGTGTTCTATGCAGAATGGTCTATTTGCAGCAGTGCTTCATCGCGTGCATAGAAAAATTGCTGACATGCAGGGAAGATATTTTCCCGTAAAAGGTTGAAGTCCTTAAGCAGCAAAAAACACTAACGTCCATCATCTTTAAATCCTATTGATTTCTGGTGAAGATTTAAAAGGCTGTTTACTTATTTCCCATCATTTCTGTCAGAGCTGTAACAGTTCTCTTCCCACTGAATAAACCTCTCATGATCCTCCTGGTGATTAAGGTCAGACAAAATGTCAAACTCCTAATGCTAAGTGCTTTCACATTAAAATTTCATATCAAATCACCAAGTAAAATCCAAACAAGAAGTCAGACATGTAAACAGTTCAAACACAAAGGAGTTGGAATGACCGTTAAAGAATATAGGTGCTCTGAAGATGATAAAAAGGGAGGGGGGTGGCAACAGGTTGGAACACTTCCTCTTCCTTTTGCCATCCTCAGTCATTTCCTATATTAGAATTAGTAGAGCATGTCTTTGTCTCTCATGTGTGTGTGCGGGGGGTGGATATATATATCAGCTACATTCTTCCAAATCATCAGAAGTGACAGCATGTCTTCTGTCTGAAAACTGGAGTTATGGGGTGGAGAGTGCCATTGCCCAATATATCTGAATTAATCATTGATCATTCCTAGTCGTCTTATAGGCATGAAGGGAACCACAGGAATATAAACATAATATTTATATTCATACATATACATATACATACATAGTATAGTGTGTGTGTGTTAGCTCTCCATCTCTCAGAATTTCCACTACTCTCATCACTCTCAAGGTGGCTCTTTCAATACAGCAGCCCCTCACTGCTGAAGGCTTTTTACCTTTTCCTAGTCAACAATTCAGCATGAGAGCTTCTCTTTCCAAATAGTCTTATCAGACTCAGAATTTGAACTTCATTGAACTGGACCTGGTTGGTTCATATGCCTATATAAAATAATTGTGGCAGGAGAAGAGAATGATTTTATTGTCCAGGCCTGTGTTATGATTTCATTCCAAGGCTAGGAAACAGGGTCAGTCACTCATAGACTAAGAGTTTAAGAAACAGTATGGCATTTACTTAACTCAGCATAAGATTAGAAATAATTCTGCTTTCTGACAGGATCAACAGGACCTCATAGCTATTATATCCGTTGAGCAAAGGGTGACAAGATCTATCTTGCAGAGATTAAAATGCCTAAGTAAGCATCTAGATTTATTTCATAGTGTATACAAATTGAATGACAGCTAAAAAGTTGTAGGATATAAGACTGATAACACAAAGATCGATAGTGCTAAGTGTGGTAGTGAGCCTACAATCCCAGCATTATGGAGGCTGACCACGCAGACTGCTATGAGTTCAAGGCCAGCTTGGGCAACAGAGATACTATTAAAAAAAATGTACTTTTATAGCAATGTGAAAAACAAAATTAAGAAAACTATTCCAGAAGCTGTAAAGATGGCTCAGCAGTTAAAGGCAATTGTTTGAAAAGCCTGATGGCCTGGGTTTCATTCTCAATTACCCATCTAAAGCCAGATGCTCAAAGTGACACATCCATATGGAATTTAAGAGGCCCTGGTGCACCCATTCTCCATCCTCTTTCTTTCTCTCTGCTTATAAATAAATATACAAAAATCTTTTTAAAAATTATATTTTTAAAACCTTCAAAATAATTAAGATCTTAGAAACAATTTTAATAAAATAAGAACCTTTCCTCTGGAAATTACAGAATATTTTTTAAAAAATTAATGAAGACCTAAATAAGTACAAAGATAGCCCACATTAATTAGTAGAAAGTAATTATAAGGTGGCAATAATGCCTAAGTTAATTTACAGATTTAATATAGTCCTTATCAAAATCCCTTCTGACCTCTTAGCAGAAATTAAAACTGAAAGGACCTAGAAAAGCCACAATTATTTTGAAAAAGAAAAATTTCTTCCAGATATCAAAGCTTACTACAAAGCTATAGGAATCAAGATAGTATGGTATTGTTTAAGTTATAGGTCAATGGAATAAAATTCAGAGCCCAGAAACAAGCCCTCACAATCATAGCTGGTTGATTTTGTTTTGGAAAACAAGTAGATATTCAAACAGAAGAATGAAGTTGGAACTTTAATCAAGTTAAGAGCTGGAGAGGTGGCTCAGTGTTTAAAGGCACTTGCTTATAAAGCCTGATGACCTGGGTTTAAATCCCCAGTATCCATGTAAAGCCAGATGCACAAAGTGGTGCATGCATCTGGAGTTTGTATGCAGTGGCTAGAGGCCCTGATATACCCATTCTCTCTCCGTACTGCCTTTCCTCTCTCTTAAATGAATAAATACTTAAATAAAAAAAAGTCAGAATGAGTTAAAAATCTAAAGATAAAAGTAAAAACTTCAAAACTCTTAGTAGAAAACATAAGTGTTAATTTTCATGACATTGGCAGTGACTTTTGTTAGATGTAATGCTAAAAGCTTGAGTAATCAAAGAAAAAAATTTGATAATTGGTATTCATCAAATTTACAAACTTCTATAGTGCAAAGGACACAGCAAGAAAGTAAAGACAGTCCACGGAATGGAAAGGACAAGACTATAGATATACTTATAGTAGGAGATCTGTATATGAAATAGATAAAAAATTCTTAGTCAATAATGAAAAGACATATATAAAACCCAATTTTTAAAGGAGCAAAAAATGTATGAGTATACTTGGCCTACCATTACCTATGGTTCCACATTCACAGATTCAATAATATACAAACTGGAAATTATCCAGAGATTCAATCTGAACTGAGCATGTCAACCTTGTCCATGTCATTATCCTCTAAGCAATCAAGCAGAACTGTTTGCAAAGTTCTCCTTACATGCGGATCCTAGTTTACAGTATCTGTAAGTCGTAGGTATAAGAGAAAGCAGGACAATAGCACGGAAGAAGTAGTGTACTTGAAAATGCTAGAATGAATAAAACCTAAATCTCCATATGCAAACTAAAAAAACATAAAAAAATGGAAATGAAAGAATACAGGAGCAACCAAACTTTCTTTGGAAAAAAGAAGCTTCTGTTTTAAGACATTACCCAGCTTAGTTGTAGTTAAAATCTTTATTACCCCAAAACACAAGACTAGAGCTTTAGAGGCACTGCGTATCTGTTTTTCCACAGCGTGTCAAGAGGGGGAAATTCTACATTTTTACATTAACAAAAAAAAATAAGCAAGCACAGACGCAACTTTTCATCTGCATGTATATGTGTAGTATGTGGAAGTGTGTGGTATATGCACATGTGTGCACATGGGTGTGTATGTGTGAAGGGGCTGGAGAACATTGGGTACTATCCTCTACTGTTCAACACATATATCCATGCATGTCCTTGAGACAGACCTGTTGCATTTTCATGAGCCCCAACAATTTCCGGTCTCTGCTCCTTACAGGACTGGGGTTGCGGGCATTTGTCACCATATCCAGATGTTAACGTGGGTGATGGGGAATCAAATCAAGCTCTCATGTTTGTGCTGTAAGCACTGGTAACTCACTGAGCCATCTTCCCAGCCCCCAGATACAACTTTTAAGAAAACTGGCATATGGTCAAGACACCAAATCTATGAATCTATGAGGTAGAAAGAAGGAGCTGAGTTACAAACTAAGTACAGAAAACTAACTAATAAAACTGTCAGGAAATTCCTTCATATCTAGGGGAAGCACAGGATTTTGAACTTTAAAAGATAGAATGAGAAAAAATATCTCCATGTCAGATGACCCACAAAAATATTGGGATGTGAAGATAATAAAAATACATTATGCACATGTATTACCTTAAAACTGCTAGTAAGTTTTTAAAAAAGAACAAATGTCACCCAAGTATACTATATTAAGCAAAGTAAGAGTAAAATCAATAAATAAAGACCTGCAAAAATGAGCACAAATGAAAGCAACTTGGGACAAGTCAGTCAGGAATATAGATACTTAAAGGATTCCTACATAAAGATAGTCACAAACAAAAGACATTAGAAAAATATAGAAAAAACTAAAATTAGAAAGCAATCTAATAAAATTCACCAGAAAACTAAGATGAATAAGGAAGAAACTATTCAAACAGGAAAAAAGTTACATAAATTGGTCAATAATTCTCAATAATAATCCTTTATGTAAATACCCTTAACTCTCCAATTGAAAGATGTAAACAGGCTGTATGCATTACTAAACAAGATCCAACTGGTTATTGTCTGCAAGAAAAACATCTCACTGTCAATGGGATACAAGACTGAAACTTCAGTGGGACATGATGTACTAAAGAAGTCAGGATGAAAGCAAGCACAAGGAGTTACCCTCATATCTAACAAGGGAAACTTCAGGCAAAAAGTAGCTGTAGGAGAAAAAGCAGGTTTCAGCAGATTAATAAAGGGAAAAACCATCAGGAAGGTATGATACCCCAAACCCTGGAGCATTTAATTTCATAAAGCTAATAATAGTGAACACAAAGAGACAGATCAGGGCTGGAGAGATGGCTCAGGGGTTAAGGCATTTGCCACTAGTGCCTAAGGCCATGGGTTCAATTCCCCAGGTCCCACATAAACCACACCCACAAGGTGGTGGCTCTGGTGTTCTCTCTCTCTCTCTCTCCCCTTACAAATAAGCATGTATTTTTCTTAAAAGTGGGTGATTTCAGTATTCCACTCTTATCTACAGATCATCTGGATCAAATTAAAAAAAACTAAAAATCAAAGAAAATTCAGTTAATCCGCACCAAAGATCATAAGGACTTAACAGACATCTACAATGTTTTTCTTTTATTTTTATCTTTTTTTTGGTAGTATCTTTCAAGGTAGGGTCTCGCTCTAGCCAAGGCTGACATGGAATTCACTATGTAGTATCAGGTTGGCCTTAAACTCACAGAGATCCTTCTACCTTTCCCTCCCAAGTGCTGGGATTAAAGGCATACGCCACCACAGCTGGCTCTACAAAGTATTTCATTCAATAGCTTTAAAATACACTTTACAGCAGCTCATGGAACATCTCCAAAAAAGACAGCATTTTTGGCTGAAAAAATCATTCCCACATCTATAAACATATAATTTCTTATATCTCATCTGATCATGGTTTGATCCAGGTGTCCCCCACAAACAAATGAATGTGTTCTGGGTAATCGATCCTCAGCTGATGGCAATTTTGGAATTACAACCTCGCTAGAGCTGTGTTGTTGGGGGTGGGCTATTGGGGTTATAAGCCAGCTTCCCCTTGCCAGTATTTGGCACACCTCCCTGCTGCTATTTTCAGTGCTGTGGCAGAGGTGATGTCCACCCTTCTGCTCATGCCATCGTTTTCCCTGCCACGATGGAGTCTCCCCTTGAGTCCGTAAGCCAAATAAACCCATTCCTCCACAAGCCGCTTTTGTTTGGGTTCTTTCTGCACAGCAACTAGAAAGCCGACCGCAATAGTTTTGGTACCAGGATGTGGGGTCATCTGTTGCTGCTAGAACCCTGATCTTGTGGCTTTGGCATTTTGGAATTGATCTGCAGGAGGAATATTGACGGATTGAAAACCTCGTTCTAAGAGGTACCTTGCAGTGCTGTAAGTACAGCCTGATGGAGCATTCTGGTCAGAGTTTAAAGACCTGAATGTAATGAGAACTATGGACTGTGAGGTTTGGCTTATGAGGGTGAGAAAGAACTTTGTCAGGACTGTGCCAGAAGCAGTTTGTGTGAGAGGCTTACTGCGTCCTGCCTGCCTGTATCCATGGAAACCTGGACTGGTGTGAGCAGATGGAGATGGCCCAAAAAGAAAGATCTTTGGGTCAAAACTGCTGCCCATTCACCTGCAATTGTTTGAGAGATTACAACCATTGAGATTGGGCCAGCTGGTCTGCATTGGAACAATGGGAAGAATGTGGACTCTTTGAAGTAATGGGCCTGAATGATGTGTTCCCCCCTGGATTAACAAGTTGGCAGCCCACCTCGTTGTGTGGAATAGAACAAACGCAAGAGGAGAGGGTCATTGGATTTGCAACACTATTTTGTTTTTGAAAAATGGCCATTGGCGTGTGAAGCAGGTGTGCTAGGTTGCCTGCATGGAGCCCGATGAAACCATGAGGATGAACTGTGGGTTGCAATGGAGACCCAAAGGATTCCAGGACTATGGATGGGTGCCAAGGCGAGCTTCCAGCACCGAATGAAATTTTCCTGGACTGTGAGTAGCCAAGCTGAAGGGGCGGAATTGAATCTCCAAGAGATCTGTTATTGGTTAAAATCATTGAACTTGGAGTTGGAGACTGATGCTGCCCCACTTGTTTTAAATCTTGTATTCAATCTGTTTTTGCCGTGCCTCATGTTTTGCAGTGTGAATGTTCTGTGCCATTACAGGTTTATTTTTGGTATTATGGCTCAGTTGAAACCTGTGGGGACTTAAGAGTTGAGCTGAACACATTGTATTTACATCATGTATGATTATTAGTTTGTGGGGGCCAGGGGCGGACTGTCATGGTTTGATCAAGGTGTCCCCCACAAACAAATAAATGTGTTTTGGGTAATCGATCCTCAGCTGATGGTAGTTTGGGAATTACAACCTCGCTAGAGCTGTGTTGTTGGGGGTGGGCTTTTGGGGTTATAAACCAGCTTCCCCTTGCCAGTGTTTGCAGTGCTGTGGTGGAGGTGATGCCCACCCCTCTGCTCATGCCATCGTTTACCCTGCCAGGATGGAGTCTCCCCCGAGTCTATAAGCCAAATAAGCCCATTCCTCCACAAGCCGCTTTTGTTTGGGTTCTTTCTGTGCAGCAACTAGAAAGCTGAACACAACAATAATGGACTAAAATTAGAAACCAATAAAAGAGAAAAAAAAAACCCAGAAATTATATAAACACATGGAGATTGAACACAATGACTTTGAATGATAAATGGTTCATTGGATAAACCGAGCAAGATATTTAAAAAAAATCCCTAGAATCAAGGGGAAATGGAAATATACCTTACTAGCACCTCTGAGATACAGTAAGGGCAAACTCTAAGAGGGAAGAGTTTATAAATATGAGTGCCTATATTTTAAAATTAGAGAGATTTTAAACTTAATAACCCAATGATGAACCTCGAGGTTTTATAAAAAGAATAATGCAAATTCTAAATAAGAAGATGGAAAGAAATAAGTTCATAGAGGAAAGTAATGAAATAGAGACTAAAATAACACAAAGACCCAATGACCCAAAGAGCTAGTTCTTTGAGAGGATAGAACATACTTGACAAACCCTTAACCAAACTAACAGAAAGTGATGACTCAAATGATAAAAATTAGAATTAAGAGGATATTATAACGGTTATTACTGAAATCTAGAAGATCAATATAGGATTTTTTTTGAAACTTGCATACCAATAAATTGGAAAATTTAGTAGCCAAAGTAATCCTCCCATGCTAAAGGTATCACAACTTCTTATTTCACATTGTCTCAAAGAGCCATAGTAATAAAGATAACACAGAAATGTCAGCAACAGATATATAGAATGTTGGAAAAGAACAGAGAACCAAGAAAAAAATCCAAAAATCTGCACTTTCATTCTGAACAAAGGCTCTGACAACGTAAGTTGGAACAAAGACAGCCTCTTCAAAAAAAAAAAAATGGTAGTGGGGAAAATGGATATCCACTTTTAGACAATGAAACTAGACTCCTACCTCTTGCCCTGTATAATAACCAACTTAAAATGGATCAATATACTATTGTAAGCCCTGAAACTTTGAAAGTATTACAGGAAAACACTTCAAGATGAAAGTAAAGGCAATGACTTTGTGAAATGAGCACAACAGCCAGGAATAATAGCACAGATTAACAAATAGGACTGTATCAAGTGAAAAAGCTGCTGGACAGTGAAGGACACAAGAGTAAAGAGACAGCCTACAAAATACGAGAAAATTTGCATCCATTATACATCTAACATTCCATCATTAAATATTCAGAATATATCAACTCAAAAAATTAAATACCGAAACCTCCCAGCCAAATAGTATAATCAATAAATGGGCAATAAATTATTACACAATTCTCAAAAGAACTACATATGATCAGTATTTACATTAAGATGTCTAACATCTGTATCCATTAGGAAAATTCAAATCCAAAACACACTGAAATTTCATCTTGTCCCAGTCAGAAAGCTATCATCTACAAAATACTAACAAATGCTGTTTGGGATGTGGAGGAAAAGGAACCCCATAACTGTCACATGATTGTGACATAAAACTTCCTGGTATATACCAAAAAGAATCAAAGTCAGTTTGCAATAGAGCTAGCTGCCCACCCATTGTTATTTCAGAGCTATTCATCAGATTAGTTGCGCATTAATGTATTAATGGATAAAAAAACTTGTATATACATTGAAATTGTCATTTTCAGGAACATGAACTACAAAACACCATGTTAAGTAAAATAAGCCAGGGCTTACCAAAAAAAAAAAAAAAGACAAATACTATATATTTTCCTTAGGAAAAAAAAGACACAAAAGAGGAAGAAGACTGTTTAAAGAAGGTGTCAAGAAAGTCTATCAATGTAATTGAAGTGCAATGTACATGATACATTGAAAGATCTGCACTGAGACATAATGAAATCTCTGAAAGACAGAAAATGTTACAAGTACAAAGAGATAAGAAACTTACCCCACACAAGAATTTTCAATTAAGATCAGATCAGAAACTTAGTATTCAGAAGACAATAGGATTATGTATTTATAATGCTGAAAGTGTCAAGTAAGAATTCTTTTTCTATGTATGTGTCCTATGTATAGTGTGGCATGAATGGAAAGATATGCACACACTGTATGCACACATGCAGAGGCCAGAGGAGAACATCAGGTGCCCCCCCCAACCATCACTCATCTATATGGTTCTTTGAGATGAACAGGTCATTCCAGAACCATTTTTTTTTTGTGAGCAATTCTCTGGTCTCTGCACCCCATAGGACTGTCATACCCAGCTGTTTATGTGGGGACTGAGGAAACGAACTCAGGTAGTCTCGGGCCCTCATACATAGCCATCATACTTATGCAGGAAGTACTCTCATCCACTGAGAAATCTCTTCAGCTCCAAGAATTTGGTTATGTAGCAAAACACTCCTTCAAGCTATTCGAGTCCATCACTAGTAGACTGCATAGGGGTTGGGATAATGGCTCTGCTGGTAAAGTACTTGCCATGCAACAAGTGTGAGGGCCTGAGTTCAGATACTTAATGGAATGCCAGGCATGCAGTGTGTGCCTATAATTTCAGTGCTTCTGAAGTGGAGACAGATGGATTTGCCAGAGCAAGCTCACTAGCTAGGCTAGCCAAATCAGGATTCACTGAGAGATCCTGTCTCAGTAAGGTGTAGAAAGATTGAGAACACCAACATCAACTTATGGCCTACACACACACGCACACACACACACACACACACACGCACGACACATATGTCCATGAACATATGGAACATGAACAAACACATATACAAGCAAATCAGAATATTGCATGCATCTTAAAGCTATTGAAATAAGAATGATCTTTGTCAAAGATAATTACATAGTTGTGATGGTTAAGTTTTGTTGTCAACTTGACCTTTTTAGTACTCTTGGGTGGGCCTCTGAGGTTGTTCACAGGAAGGCAGCCCTCTCAGTAAGTGGCAGGATGTAAGGATGCTCAGGGGAGCTAGAAACAAACATCCATTAATGGGAGGGCAGTGCACGAAGGAAATTCCAGAGACTCAGAAAGTTAACAATTCTGGGAAAAGGTTGTAAGACCCCACCCTAAGGCTATATAAAGGGTGAGAAAATCTCTTCCCCTTGCCTATTTTGTTGGTGTGTGTATGATGTTGGTGATTGGTTTCTAACTCTGCTTGGACCTGTGAAAGGGGGCCAGCTTCTTTCACCACTATGGAACTTTTTCTGGATCTATAGCTTCAATAAATCCTTTCCTTCCAATAACTGTGCCTGGTTTGGAGATTTACCCCAGGGGTGTGTGGCTGACTATAACAATAGGTGATGTATAAAACTAGTTATCGCATGTTGATTTGCAACTCTTTTTGGTTCCAATAATATTTTTAAAACATTACAAATCTTGGTTACTATGAATACAACATATTCAGCATATTCAGATATACTCTGTGACAATAACAGCAGACAGGGTGGAAAAGGCTGGAAAAGGATCAGTAATAATGTGCTACTAAAGTTACTTTGCTATCAATTCAAATTAGATTGCTATAAATTCAGGATGCTGTTAATTTCCATGGCAGCCATTAAGAAAATAGCTTTAAAACCTACAAAAAAGGAATTGATGAGAGAATAAAAATTGACACAAGGGGAAAAAAATCAATAAACTAAGGAAATGTGAACAACAAAAAGATGTAAATATATAGAAACAAAACTGCAGAACTAGTATCTTCCTTATTGGTAATAATTTAAATACTAATCAACTCATCAATTATAAAACAGATTAGCAGAATGGATTACTAAATTAAACTTTCTTTCCTTGGCTTTAAGTTTCAGAGGTTTTTAGAGAAGATCTACAAGTGATGACCTTCCTGAGTTCCCTCCTATTTTAAGCCTAAAACGGTCTATAAAATTTGTATGATGACTGAGAACACAAATTATAACACAAGGACAGCTTTTCAATTACGAAAGTATGAGGAAAATGTGTCACTATAAAAGGTATAACCATCAGGTGTAGTGGCACATGCCTATAATCCCAGCAAGTAATGAGGCAGGAGGATCACAAATTCAGTACTAGCTTGCACAATACAGAGAGATACCATTAAAAAAATCTTTAAAAAAATCTAAAAGAAGCCGGGCGTGGTGGCATACACCTTTAATCCCAGCACTCGGGAGGCAGAGGTAGAAGGATCACTGTGAGTTCAAGGCCACCCTGAGACTACAGAGTGAATTCCAGGTCAGCTGGACTAGAGTGAGACCCTACCTCGAAAAAAAAATCTAAAACAAAATTGCACATCATCATCTAGTGAAGATAAAAATCAAGATCTAGATATGATGACAATGCTCTGAATGAATTACTAAATTTTCATATAGGGCATATCATTTAGATCAACTCAAAACCTGATACTGTTATTAGATGGAATTGAGAGTGGGAAATATAGGAAACAATATTGTAAAAGTTCAGATGAATCTCAAAGCTGAGTGAAAGGTCAAATACTATTTGTTTAAATTGATGTTACATTCTAGAAAAGGCACAACCACACCAAGAATAGATCCATAGTTCCCAAGGGGTAGGGAGGGAGGAAGGATGCAACAGTAGAGAGAAGTCTTTCACATGGTTATAGAGCTACCTGTGTGCTTGAGCACATGTGTGTACAGTTGCACACACCATGGTGTGCACATATGTGGAGGCCAGAGGTGGGTGCTGTTTGTCCTGTACTACTTCTTTGCCTTATTTCCCCAAGAAAGAGTCTCTCACTGAACCTGCAACTTGTTGGCTGATCAGCAAGCCCAATGATCCTCTTGTCTCAGCTGACTCAGTGCTGGGGTTACAGGCATGCATGGCCATACCTGTTTTTTGTTTTTTTAAATGACTGTAGCATTAGGGATAGAACTAGATTCTCTTAGTGCTCTTAGCTGCTGCCCTGGAACTATTCATTTTTATTTATTTACTTATTTGCAAGAAGGGAGAGATGGAGAGACAAGAGAGAATGGGCACACCAGGGCCTCTAGTCACTGAAAACAAACTACAGATGCATGCTCCACTTAATGTATGTGGCTTTATGAGGGCAATGAAGATTTGAACCTGGGTCATTAGGTTGTACATGCAAGCACACCTTAACCACTGATCCATCTCCCCAACCCTGGAACTATTTCTTAATCATCCATATGTATGTATGTATGTATGTATGTATGTATGTATGTATGTATGTATGTATGTATGTATGTATCTGCAAGCAGAGAGACAGAAGAGAGAGAATGGACATGTTAGAGCCTCCAGCTGCTGCATATGAACTCCAGATGCATGCACCACTTTGTGAATCTGGTTTTACATAGGCACTGGGGAATCAAACCTGGGTCTTTGCAGGCAAGTGCCTTAGCCACTGAGCAATTTTTCCAGCCCCCTGGAACTATTTTTTAATCTGATTATGATAATGGATATAGGAATACATATTGGAATTAAAATTAAACAACCCACATACAAAAGGAAAATTGAAACCTGCTATGTGTTAACTTAGAAAAGAGGAATGTTTTAGGCTGCATAAAACATTTTCTAATGTATTAGTGCATGTGCTATGTGGGTATGTGTAGAAGTGTATATTCATGTGTATGTGGAGGCTGAAGGATAGCCTTTGGTATAATTCCTCAGGATCACCATCATTTCTTGAGATAAGGTCTCTCATTGGTCTGGACCTCACCAATCAGTCTAACCAGCAACCTACAGAAACCTTGTCAATTCCACAGCACTAGGGTTGAAAGCATGTGCCACCGTGCCTTGCATTTTCACATAGGGATCAAACTCAGGTCCTCATACTTGAGAAGCAAGCAAGTCTGAACTATCTTCCCAGCCTCTGAGGCTGCATATTCTTGTCAAGGCTATTTTGATTTTCTTCCAAAAGACTTACTTTACTACTAAAGTCTTTGTTTTCATTCATTTCTGATTCAAAGATAATTGTTGTGCTATGTAAAAGTGATTAAGAAGCATAGTTTTTGATATCCACAATGAGTAATTCATATAATTTCATTCCTGTAACTTTTTTGTTGTTGTTTGAGAATGAAGACAGAGTTCTTATGTTCATAGTAAGGGCTTGTAAAATAAGAAATGATTGGGTCTGGGGAGATGGCTCAGTGGGTAAACTACTTGTCTTGCATCTATGAGGGCCCGGTTTGGATCTTCAAATCCACACAAAATGTTGAGTGGTGACAAAAGCATGTATTTCCAGCAACTGGGGAAGTGGAGACATGGGACTCCTAGAGCCTGCTGGTGAGCTAGTCTATCGAAATTGGTGAGCTCTATGTTCAGTGAGACCCTCTCTTGAAGAATAAGGTGGAGAGGGAAGAAGACAACTAGCTGACTTTGACTTCTGCCCACCTCTCCCTGACAAGGACTAATCAAATTGCCAACGCTACACCATATCTGAAGGAAAACTAGTCAGTCAATAGTTTCACCTTCTCCTGAATGGAATCTGTTTTTTCTTCTCATACATGCAATTATGTAAAGAATAAGACTGGATATTGAGAGGTCTTTCTTTTCTCTTTATACATAAGCCTTCCTTTTGATTTCAATGTGGGTCAAGCCCTTAACTATTTGCATAGCAGAAGTAATGTTTTCTCTTGCACAAGAGAAGAGAGCATAATGAACATTGCAAAACTGTTCAAACTGTTTGTTAAGTTATACATTATAATTAGTTTGGCAGAGCTAATACAAATCACATTTACAGACTAACAATAATAAAATTGAAGTACCAGTTAAATATCCAAAATAATTAAAGGAATCATTTTTAGCCTGGTATAATTAGCTAATTCACTTTACAAGCATTTATTAAAATGAATTCACATGTTATTATTCCATAGGTAGTTACACAATAGTGTTTATACAGGAAAAAATAATGAACCAAACTCTTTGTATCCAGCACTCCACAATTAAAATGAAGACTCCCCAAGTAATATCAATCTAGGATAGACTAATTAAGTTTGGTTTGATAACCATTCATTTCTTCTATTGCCTCTGAGCAAATTGTTTATTAGAGAAAGTTATTTTACACAAATCAAATCAAACTGGGTAAACCATTATATTTGAGGGAAACTTTAGCCATCAGTCAATTAATCCATCATTTTCTCCAGACACTATTGTTTAACGAGCAGATCATATTATCAACAATTTAGATATCATATGATTCAATTATAACAGTAAATTTATTGACAGTTTCTCTAATACTTTTATTATGAGTAAATTTGGAATTCTTTTTACCTTTGTGAGCAAAGCAAAACAAATTTAGGCATTATAGTCAGGAGTCATATAAATATAAAATTCTCTACAAATTTTATAATAGTTTCAAAAACTATAATCACAAAATGAAAAATAAGAAAATGAATTGAAATTTCAAATAAAGTAAAATACAATTTTAATATAAAGACCATTACTTATTTTATGTGATAAAATTATATTATATAACCTTAAAATTTTAATAAAACTCACTTTAAAAAGGGATATAGGAAAAATTATTGTGTTCTTAAACAATTAGGAAAAAAGTCACTTTGGTTTAATGTTCAAGCTATATAACAACTAAATTTATGTGATCTGTTAAAAATATAAATATTTAGTTATATTTTTAAGAAGACATATTTCAAAAAGAGCACCAAATGAAAGTGTGATATTTAGAGACACCATGAAAGAGAAAATAATCCCACTGTATCTGCTCAGAGGTCATTCTTAAAGATTGAATGGAGCACCGAGATTGAGTTCTAGTTCTCAGCAGGAAATGAAGATGCACATGACTGGTTTGTTCACCAAAAACAGGTGAAACATTAAACCTGGAGTCTTTTTGTTTAAATATATCCTTTCTATACACAATTGTCTTTTTGTAAGTTTGGGTCTTCAAAAGCCCAAAACAATTCATAATGTAAAAGATTGTGTCCAATAGTCCTATATTGGCTATTTTTATCTCACCAACATAAGAGTTGTGGACCAGGCTCAAGACTTTTCTCTATCTCATATTTACCATAAAGTGTGACACATCAGTAGATGGTAGGCTTCTAATTTGACATAGCCTAACTCTTTCTTATTACATATATACAAAGAAACTAGTAAGTAGATGTATCTGAACCCATAATATCTAATTATCAGTGTCGATTAGACAACTGTAGGCTAACCTAGTGACCTAACTGTGACACTGAGCAACTGTAGGCTAACCTAATCTAATGGTGACATTGAAGCAAGGTGAAATAACAGCCAGAAGAAGAGCACATGACATATGTATATATATAAAACCTCCTATGAAATACAAATTCCTATATATGCTCACTGTTTTCAAAATGCAATCTTTAAAGGCTTAGGAAGTCAGAGAGTTGCCTCAGGTGTGCTAAGGAAAGACTGCTCCTGAACCAATGTTGTCCTTTCATGAGAGTTATTTGCTTCTTTAAGAACTCAACTGAATAAGCAGCTCCACTGATTGTTAGATTAAGATCACAATCTTACTCTCTGTAGGTTCCAAGAATCTTCACAACAAATGATTTTACATTAAAAAGAGTGACTCTAAGTATATTTTGTAAAGGATGTGGATTTGCTTCAAGAATCATTCCCAAAGTAATTCTAGGAATGTCTAAAAGAAAGTACTATAGTCATTCACTTTATAGAGATCAATATTCACATTGTACAAACTGGTTAACATTAAATACAGGAGGACAGTCATCAGTCAATATCAACAGCTGCATCTTTTTATTGACATCTTTTTGTATCCATCCACATTTGCGCCCATTAAATACATCCTTATTTATCTTATAAATAAATTCTGATAGCCTTTTAAGAAATACTACAAAAAGTCTGCATAAAATTATGTCTGCCAATATCTGTAATGCATACTCCCTTTGTAAAAGCACAAATTTAAGAATCTTTCTGTAAAACTGGTTGATGCCTTCCCATTGAGGTGGGTAATTACCATCATTAAATTGTTTTTCAAATACTTTACTCACTGCATTTTCACATTTTTGACAACCTAATTCTACCAACAAGACCAAAAATGGTAGCAAGATGCCCTGGCAGGATATGAACCACCCCTTGAACATCAGCTAGGGCCCAGATGAAACCACAGAGGAATTGGCAAGATGAGCAAGAGTGAAGCTTCTACAGCAAGCCTGACAACCTGTGCCAGGGTGATGGAGACAGACACATTTCAAAGCAGAAATCCAGAAGCTGCTAAGAGCTCAACACTGCAGTAGATGTGTTCCAAGATGGGTGAAAATATCCAGAGGCATTGCCACCCCCCCTGCCACCAATGACTGACTGTTGCTCATACAACTCACAGCCCATTACCCCATGGTGCATACCAGCAACCCCACTGTTGAGGGCCCTCAGTGGATGAGGAGCAGGAGGGAAATGGTGGTACCAAAACTTGACTTGTTCATACAAAGTTTCTACTTCACAAATAAATTAAAAAAAAAAAAACTTAAACAGGGTATAAAGAAAATCCAGAGTATCCTAGATAACTGTAAAGACTTGCATGGTCTCCTCTAAGTGTTACCTCTCCATTATCCCAGCATTTTTGCTTTGGCATTATTTATTCTGCTTTTAACATGCACCATAAAAGTGATGAGATGACCCAAGAGAAAATTACAAAAACATTCAAGTGGTTCAAAATGGCTGAATATTTTAACATCAGGATGCAGTTGGTTATTAAGGGTTTTTTTTATAGTCTGGAGGTGTTGGAAGGGGCTTCATCTGGGTCTAGTCGTCTCCACCAGTTCTAAGCTTCATCCAGTAAGATCTACTTTGATGAGCATTCAGGTGTTATAGCACGGCAACCACTGCACATGTGACAGATTTTCAAACATGTTTTATAAAAGATACATGGTAAACCTAAGAGACATGTGTTAGCAGCTTCTAAAGGTATTATGATTTAGGAATAAAGGTCTTCTTTTTTTTTTTGCAATCATGTTGCCTTTTCCAATTTTATAATTACTTTAGGAGTAATTTGTAAAGTTCTTTATAATAAGTATATTTTAAGCTAGTCATTTTTTCTGCTAGTTATTTTAAATTTTATATTATTTGATACTTATGCTATTAGGGTGATAGGTCACGAAGCTCATGTCAGAATGCAATTCTGCACTAGGAAGGGAGTTTTGTGTACAATCAAAATGACCTAATCTCAAAAATAGGCTTTCTACCATCCCAAATAACACTCTCAATTTCATACACAAGAGGGATGAACATATGCAGGATTTAATATTAAGTTCAAGTGGATGGAGTGAGATGTTCTTTCCTCCAGATAAAACAATTCTTTTACTATTCTCTATGAAACACCAAGTCTTTTACAGCCAGGCCCCAGGCAATTCACATTCCTTCTCCTGATACACATATCAGGCAGTATCACACTCATCCTGGTACCCACCAGAGTCTGAAGCACACTGACCTACCAACACCATTAATACATCACACTAACAGTCATTTCTAACAGTCACAAGTGTTAAATTCATATTTCAACCCCAATCCAGAGCATTCAAAGTACATTAAGCCTCAGCCTTTGAAAGGATATAATTAGAAGAAAATGTTCAGAAAATATTAAGCTGATTCATGTAATATAAAAACAATATTTGAGTATAACAAATATATTTGACTTTAAAGTAATAAAAACAAATGTAAAAACAGTCTATTACTGCCAACTGTATTTTCTTCATAAGTTTAGTCTCATTAAGATACAATAAACCTTGTTACTGTAGCACAATAATGCACAGTCTGTGCCCCACACCTATAGTTGTCTTGTGTCTATTTAGTTTTATAGCAAGCAAGCAATTTGAGAATATGGTAATAAAGCCTCAATCACAGTAATGATGTATGATGGGTTGTAATTTCTCTGTGCTAATGGGTTACAAATAGTATTACAGTGATGACGGGAATCTCATTGATTCATTATATGACTGCAATAATATCAAAATGACTTAATATAGATCACTATTAAGTCATGCACATGCTCCTAACATCCTCTATATTTCACTATATAGATATATAGAGAAATAAAATTAATATTAGTCTTTATATATAAAAGTTCACACAACAGCAAACATTTTGTGTTGAGTACCCTAAATCAATGTTTAAAGTTGGAATTACTGCATTGAACTGGTACATTGAGAAGAAAACCATTGATTTTAATCTGCTTGAAGCAATCAATTACTCCCTGTCCTCTTTATTCCAAACTGTAATGAAAACTAAACTGCGTTGTCTTGAAAACTCAATGTGAAGATGATCATAAACAGAATTTAAACTCCATGGATTATTCATATCTACCCATTTAGATTTGCCATTTCCATTATGAGTACATTTGCCACGAGCATTTAATGGACATCTAAAAGGGAATTCATTAAAGCAGGAGCTGTTGGCAGCACTTATGGGCTTCAGACTGCTTTATGCTTGCCTTTAATAGCTCACTATTATAAAAGTGATATATTGTGTTCATCCCATTAGTAGTTTGCAGAAAGGTCTGCAAGAGATAACAAATCCTTCTGAATATTTTCAGAACTGAAAGTAAATCAGTTTGTTTTAAGCAGCATATTCTAACAATAAACAATTTTAGAGGCAACAAAATTTGGTTGTTCTTGGCAAAAAAAGCAACAATTTTATACATTTTATGAAGCAGGTACCACCTTTTTGGAATATTTTGTGGTTATTAACTTTCCACCAAGCAGTCTAACCAATGGGAAGAAATTATGGTAGAAATAATAGGACATGTGCTGCTATGAGTTAATGGTAGGACAGCATGTGAACAATTCCAGAATAGAGTATATGGACACAACTGTGTGCTGCGACTACCCAGGAGGTATGAAGGCTTTCTGACATCCTGGGTCCATTTGAAGAGCTTCCTAGAAGAAGGAGCACTCATCGTTTATTTTTTACTTTAATCTTACAGAGGACACAAAATGTAAAACCTAACCTTAATGATGTTTACTATAGAAATACATCTAACCGGACAGAAAAAAGAAGGAAAGAGGCCATGAGGAAACTATCTCCAAAGAGTGCATCTTGCCTAACACCTTTGTGACTATCAAAACCTTTAAAATATATCCCTTGTGGGACCATTATCTTCCACCAATCCAAACACTAAGAATATCATCAGACAGGATCTGAAACCTGTAACAGCTTTCCCCACTTTGCGGTAACCTGCCTGCCAGCTTTAGACTATGCCTTATTCCAAATGATGTTGATGTAAATCACGGCTCTCCCCTCAAAGGGAATAAGAGACACTTTATTTTACAGGCAATGAGTGATCATGGCCCAGGAATACAGACAGATTCAGGTTGCCCTGAAAAAGACTTGTTCCACCGTAGAAGTGGTTAAATAAGATTTTTTAGTTTCATAACAAAGAAAGTCATAAATCAATTCATTTACCAAATATATTTGTGGGGCCACAAGCAGACAGGTTACAACAAAGTGGAATGGGAAACTGTTATAAGTTTCAGGTCCAATCTGATGATACTCTTAGCTTTTAGACTGGTGGAAGCTAATAGCCTGGTAAGAACACATTTTCAAGGCTTTGATAAGTCACACAGATATTTGGCCAGACACAGGGTAGGCAATGAATGGCTTTCAAAAGGACTAAAAATAGCTCAAGAGAATCTGGCTCTGGTCTACATCATTTTAACTCTTCATAACCACAAAGTTCAGTTATCTAGCCCTACAGAAGCTTTACCACAGGTCAGGTTTTCTTTTTTTTCAGGAAACTTCAGTTTCATACACATCATTTTCACTTAAAGAAACTAGGTGACCTGGAAGATGGATCATCAGTTAAAGACACATGCTTGCAAAGTCTGTTGGCATGGGTTTGATTCCCCAGTACTCACATAAATGCATCTAGAGTTCATTTGCAATGGCAAGAGTCCCTGTGTACCCATATTCTCTTTGCTAATGAATAAAAAAATTAAAATAAAAACAAACTTTATGCTGATGGTAGGTCATTAGCTTGTCCCGTATTAGAAGAGATGAATCAAAACTTATCATCATCATCATCATTATTACTAATACTACTAGTACTATTAGTTTCCCCAAAGTCAATTGTTGCTTTTGGAATTCATCAATTACTTATTTTGCTTAGCAAATGTCTCTTTCCAATCTTGTTTTGCTTATAGCAAGGGAACATTCAGCTAGCAAACCTCTTATTATACATACCACTGTCTCTGAAATTTGTAAACTGGGACAGAATGAAAATGCTATCATGGGAAACCTAAAGCTATATATTTTTAAGTATATAAATAATCTCTGCAGGTAATTAAGAACATATATACTCTTCTGCTGTTTTGAAGACTGAAAATGGATTTGGTTTGATCCAGGTCTACTAAACTTCTTGGTTCTTACCTTAGCTTCAAGAATAGCTGGGTATATAGGCAGGCTCATCACATCTAGCTACATCACATCTAGCTATTTTTATTTTGTTTGTTTTGCTTATGAGGGTAGGGTTTTACTTTAGCCGAAGCTGACTCTAATTCCAGGCTGGCCTTGAACTCATGGTGATCTTTCTACATTCGCCTCTCCCAAGTACTGAGATTAAAGGTGCAAGCCACCACACCCAGCCCTAGATAAGTTTATAAAGTCTCTAAATTTTACTTTATCCTTTTATTTAAACAGATGTGGTAATGACTTCATAGTATAATTTGATAATGTCCAAAGTTTGCACTACTAGTTACAAAAATAAGAGTATAAGGGGACAAAGTAAGAGAATTAAATAGGAAAGGTTACTATAAAAACTCATTTAAATATACATACACTTCCAAAACCAGTCAAATATAATTCATGAATAGCTTGTGGATTTCTTCAAAATTATATTCAATAATATATCCAATATGCCCAACCCATAAGCATAACAGATGTGCGTTGCCTCTGTGCTGCCTCTGAAACATGTCCACTGGGTTTGTCACAATTCAAATTTTAATATTCGATAAAAGTTGTTATGTGTATGGCACTCTGGTTTGGTGATGTGATTCAATTTTCTAAGTATTTAAGTCTCTTTACACATTTTACATGATAGGACTAGGGTTTGTACATACTCAGTATAAGGCACATGCAGGAAACCTAATCTTAAACTGTTAGGATCTATGGGTTGGAGAGATGACTCAGCAGTTGAGGTGCTTGCCTGCAAAGCCTAAGGATCTGTGTTCAATTCCCCAGTCTCCACATAAAGTCAGATGCACAAGGGGGTGCATGATTCCGGAGGTAGTTTGCAGTGGTCAAAGGTCCTGGCATGCCCATTCTCTCTCGTTCTCTTTTTCTCTCAAACAAATAAATAAGTATTTTAAAAACTGTTAGGATCTAGAGGGAAATCACTTTCTACTAGAATCAGAAGCATAAAACCTTTTCTGTTCAAGAGATTTTTAAACACTTAATATTTTCTATTCTGTAAACATTACACTAAACTCAAGTAACCAGAAACAGAGGATGTGCATCCAACTAATCTATGTCTGAGTCCATACTGAATTACCTGTATTAAGAGAACTGAGTAAGCAAGCAATGAATGCTCTAGAAGCTGCCTTTCCAGCCTAGAAAAATGCTTTGGCTGAGAACTACAAGAGGTATTTCTAGATAATAAATACAAGCATGGTACCAGGATCAGAATTAGAAAGGGTAATGTAGCCATTTAGCTTCGTGGTTGGTCAACTTCAAAGGAGACAATCACTTTTCTTTTCAGAGGCTAGGAGTTACTCTTACGGTAGCAACTCATGAATCATGACTCATTTGGAGAATTAGCCAATATGAAGAAACATGAGTCCCAACTGTTCCTAACTATGTGTTGGCAAATAGCAGATTAGGTCTATTCCAGCACTATTTCCTTTTCCTCACAACCAATGAAACAAATCAATACTTCTTAAGACTGGGAACTAATTTGCAGTGTTAAGTCATCACTTGTAAAAACAAATTACATATAATATACAAATGTGTTTTGAAGGAAACTACTATACGAATAAAAGCATATCTTTTCCCTTCCAATTAAAAATTAAAAAAAAAAGCTACACAGAAAATAGCCTCATAGGGCTTGGGTGATGGCTCAGTAGATAAGAAGCTCACTACTCAAGTTTGAATATCTCACTTTATTCTTCCCAGACCCCACAGAAAGAGCATTTGAGGCCTTCTGGTATCCCAGCATTCAGATTGTGAGGTGGGAGGGAGAGAAGAGAATTCCCAGGAAGTTTGTGGTGAGCATAGCACAGAACAACAGCAGAATGAAATCTCAACAGCAGAATGAGATCAGGAGTGAACCCTGAATTCAGATGAGGTGGGAAGGCAAAGACTGACCCAAACGTTATATTTTGGCTGTCACATGCACAGCACAGCACACAGCACTGTCATCTACACATGGGCACCTGCACACACAAACACACAATAAAAAGAAAATAGCCTCATAGCCATAGCCCTAATTTACCCCCTAAGTTATATGATAGCATCATGGTACAAAACCAGACTTCCATTAGCTAAAACCATTTTCTTGAAGAGTAATTATAAATTTCATATTCTAACTAGCATACAGCAGGAAAATGGTGGCCTCGGCCCCTAATCACTTTAACATAAAATGAGAGCATCTACAACAACAAAGCCTTGGGGACACTGGGTACAAATGTTAGCCCAAATATTCTCAACTACATCTGGTTTCAAGTTCTACTAAAATCACAAGAGTATAAGATTATGCATTCTAGACTGATTTTAAGGTATTCTAAAACTCATAAGCCTCAATAATAATGAAGGAAAACATCAGCACTAAAATTTTACATTAAAAAAACTAACAATTTTAGTATCTTCCTGTTTCAGCACTTTTAAAAGATTTGTCACTCTTGTTTTAGATTTCTGGAATTTAAGATGAGTATCCTGAAAATTATTGTATTATACAATGAAAAAATTTTTAATGACTTAATAAATCATAAATAGCCAAGGTGGACTTTATGATTGAGTAGATGAAGTATATGTATCTCTCTTTGGGGACTAGGTAACTCTAAAAAACTAAGGCTGTCTGAAGTGAGATCATGCCTGAATATGACTTACCTGACCAGAAAAGAAACTGGCTTAACATACAGACTGCCTTGCCCTCACCTGGACCCTTAGACTGTGGTCCCTGGTTCACATGCTGATGGATCAAATCGTTCTCAAGGAGGAAGAAACCCGACAAGTCCTCCACAGGAAGATGCCAGTCTTCTGTGCAAGACAAAAAGAAAAGAAAAAAGGTACAGTGGCAGTGGATGAACCCTCCGTTCTTGGGAGAAGAAGAAAGTCAGGCATGCACATTCTCCATTAGCTACTGTTCTTTTCTGAGTGCAAGGCAAAGTTGCTGCAAAGCTGGAGAGACAAAGGTATCAAAAGTCCAAAACCACTCTGGAAGCTAATTATAACCAATCACTGTCACAGAATCTAAGTTTGAGATCAATAGTCAAGATTTGCTTTCACAGACAAAATAATTGTCCTAAAATATTTTTTAAAAAATCTTAATGAGGGCTGGAGAGATGGCTCAGTGGTTAAGGCACTTGCCTCCAGTGCCTAAGGTCCCAGGTTCAATTCCCCAGGAACCACATAAGCCAGACCCAAAAGGTGGTGACCCAAGCATGCTCTCTCTCTCTCTCTCTCCTTCCCTCCCTCCCTCTCTCTCTCTGTGCTTGAAAATGAATAAAATATTTTTAAAAAATCTTAATGAGATTCAGAAAATATTCACATCAGTCCATTCTAGCATCAGACCGAGTAATTAAATTATCTCTATAAATGGCAGATGTTTTAGTAGTAATTCTAACATTTAAATGATCTGATACTTCAGAGGCCAGTATCTGGTATGTTTCTAGCACATTCCAGACAAGTTTTCATGGGTACAAAATGCCATTATTCAAGCTTTCACAGAAGTCTAAAAATGTGTCTTACTTCTGAAATGATCGCCTTCTTTTAATATTAGAATCTAAATTTTAAAATATTTTAGAGAATGAGTAAGCTGCAGTTCAGCAATGTCTATTTTTTCTTCCTCATCATTACTTTTATTTGAAAAATTTATTAAGCTTTTCATCTTTTTGCATTTAAATATATAAATCTACCATTATAAATCTATATTGCTTTAGTTGTACTTCTTCATGTGCAAGTCTGCGAATTTCAATCCTGTGTGAATAGGTCTAACTTAAATTGGGAGGATTATCAAATTTCACTTAAAAAAAATCAAGCAAAATTTCTGTATCTCATAGGGAGAAGATACAGGAAGCTAATAATGATACTTTAATAAAGTACTTAATACTAGTTATAGAAGTTTAACAGTTACTATAAATGTCTAATATAACAAGTAATTAATAGCAGACAAATTTATATGAAATCAACATTTCTTCTACAATTCTAGCTTTCTTCCCATTCTACAAAATAACCAAGAACTATGAGGTCTCATAGTCTATGTTCTATACAGTTCAAGAGCAAATAAAAAAGTTTATCTTGGTAATGACACTATACTTAAGATTATCTAAGTATATAAGGAAATTATTGACAGTAATATCATTATTAATTATAATATGATGCTACTGGGATTAGTGCAAATGTTTTACAGACTCCTCTTGCATATACACTGATGAATTTCTTATGAAGGCAAGTTGACAGAGAATTTAAAAGCTGAGCTACAGGCCAGGCGTGGTGGCACACGCCTTTAATCCCAGCACTCAGGAGGCAGAGGTAGGAGGATCACCGAGAGTTTGAGGCCACCCTGAGACAACATAGTGAATTCCAGGTCAGCCTGGGCTAGAGTGAGACCCTGCCTCGGAAAACCAAAAAATAAAAAATTTAAAAAATTAAAAAAAAAAAACCTGACCTACAATCCTGTTCATAGAGCTCACATACAGATGAGAATGCTTAACTCTGCCAGAATGTCTCAGGCAAGTCCACTCATGCTCCGTGAGTATGGTAAGAATTTAAGAGGATCCATGAAAACAACAAAAAGTTAACCCCAATACTTTGCATGTGTCTCCTGAGAACAGGAGCTTGCTTACACATAATCACAATCCTGTTAGTCTACTTGCAATGTAGAGTGCTTGCTGAAAGCATGAGGGCCAGAGGGTCTTGACTCCCAGAGACTCATTTCCCAAGACCCATGTAAATAGTTGGGAATAGCCACACACATCTCTAACCCTAGTCCTTTGGGGAGCAAAGACAAACCACAGCTCCACTTTCAGAGACAGACTTGGTCTTGAGGAAATAAATACCCAAGTAAGTGAAAGAGAAAGGACAACCAACATTCTCTGGCTTCACCTGAGAGCACGTTTGTATATACATGTGTATATACCACACATGCAAAAAAAATCATGGTCTCTGGTTTTGTGTTCTTGATGAAAAAACTGCCTAGAGTAGTAATATTATAGCTTTTATTTTACATTCTCCTAGGATATTATTTTTTTAACTCTTTTTGATCAGAATTCTGGCACTTTAATAAGAGGGCAGAAGCATGGGGTGAGTGCCTCCATAGATGAAAGCTGATTCAATGTTCAGGTCCATTGAAAAGAGTATATTGTGTTTTTACCTAAATCATTATTTGCCGTTTTATTTCATTTGTCTGATGAGGGCTGGGTAGGAAGCTCAGATGTTAAAAGGCCGTGGTTTGTAAAACCACCTAGCCCAGTACTCACCCAGTACTCAGGTAAAGCCACATAAAAGTACAAAGTGGTACAAGAGCCTGGAATTCACTGAAATAGCCTCAGCAGAATTTGCTACAATTATATATTAGCCTTATAAAAGTAAGTGAAAGCTCATTCCTTTTTCTTCTAAAAGTGTATACAAATAGTCTGAGGGCTGGAGAGAAGTATGAGGGCCTCTTGGGCCAGAGAAAGCCAAATTGGGTTCCCAGAACCCATGTAAAAAGCTGGAGTGGCCATGCCCCACTGTTAACTCCAGTCCCCAGTTGAGGAGAGATCCCTTTGACTTTCAAGTGGACAGCAGTTCTGGGTTGAGGGAGAGGTCCTGACTCAAGAAAATATGTGGATGAGTGGCAAGAGAATGACTGTTTTTATGCTCTTAAAGGGGCTCATAGTAAAGAAACTGCCTTGAGGAAATTGAGCCTTGCTGAAAAAAGTGGGTTCCTGTAGGTAGGCCTTCAGGTTTTACAGCCCCATCTCACTTCCTGTTCTCTTCTCTACTTCCTGTGGACTCAATGTGAGGAACTCAATGTTCCTGCTGCCAGGCTGTCTCCATAGTGATAGACTACATTTCTGAACTTGTAAGTGGGGAAAAAAAAACTTCCTTTGTTAAACTGTCAAATATTTGATCACAGCAATAAGAAACTAAAACCAGAAAATGTTAAAACATATAATAAGGAGAGAAATTATTGAGAAGTAAAACAAAATAAACAGGATCACCAAGCTCAAAAAGAACAATCTAGAGTGTCTCCTCAGGAATTCTGTCTACCTTTATTGAGAGTCAGGGTCTCTCAGTGGGCTAGAGCTTACAATTAGGCTTGACTGGATGTTCTCAAGCAGGGCTTTGTCTGTCTCTGCCTCCCCAGTGCTGGGATTATGGGCCTATCCAGTTTTTACATGTGTGCTGGGGACTGTCCTCATGCTTGCATAGCAAGAATTTCATTGACTGAGCTATCTCTCTCGCACCACAGCCCCACCCTCACCCATTATTAAGGTTGAAAAAAGATGACATCACACCTGAATCATGTGAATATTGGTTTATAAATATTGCTCACAGCACTGTCAATGGAGTTCACAAGATTTCAGCTCAGCCAAATGTTTCAGTTAATGGATATGCATCATAGTGAGAACTGCAATGCTTGGACATATCTTCCTTTATTAGCAGTATAAAACAAAGCCAGTTTATATCAATTGGAAAATATGGCTAATTTTATAATAGCTTACTTTTCATTATAAAATATGATAAACTGGCAAACCTCAAGTGTATCTAGTATCAAGATTTTGTTTACAAACATAGAAATATACTTTTATAGTTAATTGTGGAGAACACAGATCTATGTTCTACTCATGGAAAATGTACTTATGATTTAGGAAAAATAATTTGGTAAAATTATTTTTTAGGAAAATAAAGGTCTACATCCTATGTTGTTCTTGAAAAATTAATAGCTATGAAACTCTGGGCTGATCTCAATTATTATTACTGCTGTTTTTTTCCAGTGCTAGGAATTGAACCCAGAACTTTGCACATGTTTGTCAAGCCCTCTCCTAAATATGTGACATCCCCAGCTGTGTTAGTTTTTAAACTGCTTCATGATAGCAGATGATTTAATATTCTTTTTAGTTCTAAGCCTTATAATGCTATGATAGTATACATATAAAAAATAAAAGCTAGGAAGGAAAAACATAAGATGCAACAGTCAACCTTAGATCATAACCATTTTTTACATTTAGAGAAAATATAAATGATTGAAAACCTCTCACTTTTGTTTAAAAAACAAAAACATATAAACTTCAGCCCTGAGTCTTACAACTCCATCTAATATTTCTTTTTTTTCAAACTTTAATTGATTATTTCATTCCCATTAGCAAGTTAAAATTAAAGCATAACAGAGTAGTCATTTGGTGTATTTTTAACTAGCAGTGGTTAAAACACCTCAAGAAACTGAACAAGAATATCATGCCAGTCAAAGAGCCTGACAGTGCATTTGTAATGCTATAAAACCCTTTACTTTTACCACCCTTTTTTTGAGGTGGGGGGAGAAGTAGGAGACACTACCAGGGGTTGAACCTAAGGCTTTGCTCATGCTAAGCAAGACTTTTACCATTAAGATATACCCTCAGCTCTGTTTTTCTTTTTTTGTTATCTTGAGTCAGTGTCTCCCTGAAGTCCTCAGGCTGGCCTTGAACTTGTGATCCTCTTCCAACCGCCTACAGAGTATTAGTACTTGTAGTATGTTCATTTCATGTGAACATTTTTAATACTATGTACATTTAAGTAATGTAGCCTTTATCATTCTAATAATTTCACTTCATTTCATGTATAATTACAATTTGTAATTTAATACATATGCCTAGGAATAAAAAATTTATAAAAACAAGGTTATATAAATGGGTTTCTATTTCTTCTTACAATGTCTTCCATTTCACAATGGCCTGAGTATCATTACTTACTGGAAATGGCAACTGCTCCAATATTACTATTATGTTCAAAATACCATAGCTAAGAAGAATGTATGCATACAAAAATAAAATTCTCCAAAGTCAATGAATAACTGATATATTTGGCAAACTTCAGAGCATACTGTAAAGCTAAACATGATAAAAATTAATGTACAATATTTAGCTTTTCATACATAAAATCAAGTAACTTGTGAAGACAAAGGGGCTTACACTTTTAAATTTATGCAATAAAGATTGATGATTTTCTAATCAGAGATTCCTAGGAATGCTATTACTGGGTCAGAGGACATGTACTTTTGTTTTTAGACAGGGTTTTATTTAGCAAAGACTGCTATTCCTGCTTCTACCTCCCAAGTACTGGAATTATAGGTCTGGGCCACCAGGTCTGGTTGGGTATACACATTTTTATGGCTTCTAACATATGTTACAAACAGCCTAAGAGAAAATATTAGATTAGTCAACAAGTATTTATTGAGCAAAAGATTGGGTTTATAAGATTTCACTAAGCCAAATAGCAGCCTAAATTAAGTTAGAGATACACCTGTGAGAGGACATATAACATCATTGTTGGTAGTAACTCTATGTGGGCTGTGAGGAAGAACTTTGGAATTAGTGATTATTCAAGTATACTTCAGGATTCACCAACATCAAAATTATTAGTAATGCTTAATAAAATACACCTTTCCAGGTCCCACCCAGATTCACTGTGCGGAGAGGTACAGCAACCTGGATTAGTTGTCTTTTCCTATTAAAAGGAAGAACTCATGATGAAATGTACCTTTAGATACATTTTTAATTTTTTTATTTTTCTTTTTTTTTAAATTTATTGTCCATAATGAGTTACAACATTAAGTGGGCAAACAATGAGTTGTTATTGCCAATTCCCCGCTGCCCTCCTCTCCCCCCTCCACATTTTTAATTTTTATAAACAGATCTAAGGTTAAAAATTAGGAGCCTACCCATGATGTACATATAGGGCACATATTCTGGAACAAGACCAATCTAAGTCTAAACTCTGTCTTTACATTTTTTATCTCCGAAAACTTTTTGACATGTTGTAAGTACAAAATTGTACAAAATCCAAATTCTCTAGAAAACAAATTTTCTCATATTCACCCAGGATAATTGAAGAAAAACCACATACCACTTCTTTTATATCTTAAATACTATTATAATCACACCATCCATCTCTGGTTTCTGTAAACTAGTTTCTATTCCTATAATCGTTTATCTCATTGATACTGTTGTGGGCTAGTTGGTACCCCTTATCTTTTCACTCATTGCCTTATTTTTTGAGGGGGGTACATAGCTTCATTTAACATTTAGAGCTAACAACAACTAGACAATAGACAGAGTTCACTGCCACTCTTTCTTTCATACCTTCCAATAGATAAGTCAGAGGTTCTTAATCTACATACAGCAGGTCCACAGAATCACATGGAAGGCTTGTGAGGCATCCCATCCTCACAGCTTCAGACTCAGCACATCTACAGTAGAGCCTGAGAATCAGAATTTCTAGGAAGTTTCCAGGAAGACTGTTTGAGATCACTGATCCAACTTGAGATGCTAATCCTTTAGAATCCTATTACTTCTGGAGAACATGAAAATTTTACCACTCTGCTTCTACTATGACAATCTCTCCCACTCACTATACTCCAAAGAAATAATTCATTTTCCTTTCTCTCAGAATCACCAGCTACTCTCTGTGCTATTCTTCTTTTCCTTTGCATACTTCATGAGGTATGCACAATGCTTCACAGTCTACAACTTACATCTCTTGAGCATTCATGATCCTATTAAAAAGATAAAGCAAAGCTTATTTTTAATGTTGCTCCAGATTCAATACTGTAAAATTCCCTCCTTTTTTTTTCCTTGGCTTCTCTCAAATTGTTTTTCTATTTTGATTTTTTTTGACCAAATTTATAACTAATCAAAGGATGAGGATATAAGACAAAATTGCAAAAAAAAAAAGCAAGACATGTTTTTTTTTTTTTTTCCTCTGATAAGGAAAACAAAGATGGAGACGGGTTACTATCACACACCTGTTTATGGACAGGGCAATTCATGATGACTGCTGCTCAAAAGGACAGTAAGAGCAGAAGATAAAGAGATGAAATAAATAAAATGTAAGCATCAAAACAAGAGAAGATAAAGAAATTTGAAACAATTATAAATTTGATGAGGTCAAGTCATATGTCTTTTTCTAGAATCTTGGCTTTTTTATCAAGATTGTCTGAATTCCCAATTCTACTTGGCACTAAAAGAAAACATGAACTCCGCTTCCCTGACAATATTACCATTCCATGCCCCAAAGACATACAGTTTCCAAATTCTCTACCAAAAGAAAAAGAAATCTCTGTGATAACCTAGTTTGTCTTCAACATAGGTTTGAATTATATTATATGTTCCAAAGATTATATTATATGCAATAACTTCAGAGAATTTTCTCTTAATTTTAAAAGTTTTAATGAAGAGAATCTTAAAAATCTTTTTAAATTCAATAATACCAAACAGCTGCACTGTATTAAAATTTTATTTTTAAAACATGCTATATTTTATTTCATCACATTATGTATCCCTGTGGTTGTTAGATAAGGGTATGGGCCTCAGTAGAGGTCATGGATTTGAGGCAGATTCCATGAGAGGAATCTGTTATCGAGTACTGAAAACCTAGTCAAAAGCTGGTTTGCAAACCTGACAGAAGGTGGTAAGAACTGTGGACAACCCAATTCCACCAACGAGACATGGGATGATGGCTGACATCCAGTCAGGAGATAAAACACCCCTAACCTATCATGCAGGGTTCAAACGAAACCTACAAGAAAGTGGCAAGATAAACAAGAGACCAATCATCACAGCAAGTTAGATAACCCATGAAAAGTCAATGGAGACAGACACCAATGATTTCCAACACAACCCAAAGCAGAAGTCCAGAGACACTTAAGATCTCAACAATAGCGCAGACTTAAAACTCACTCACCTTGACATGATTCAGGGAACTGAGCAGAAGAGGGGGTGGAGCCATGGTGGGGAGAATATCCAGAGACATTGACCCCCTCAACAACAACACACAAAGGAGGGAAAAAAAAACTGGCTACCTCTTGTACAATTCATGCCCCCCTACCCCATGGACAGATCCAGTATGCACACCGAAGAGGGCCCTCAGTAGATTGGGGACAGGAAGGAGGAAAATAAAGGTACCACAAGATTTGCTCATATAAAGTATCTAATTACTGATAGTAAAGATGTTAAAAAAAAAAAAAAAGCTGGTGCTTGTGGAGGTCCTAAGACCCAGGAGAGAAGTTTCCACTGTTGATGGACTAAGTGCCCACCAAACTGCCTCCTACGTATTTACATTTATGCCTATGGATTAGTGCAGCTTTCAGCTTTGGTGACTAGGGAGACTCAAAACTAGTCCAAGTGCTGAGAATAAGCGACTGCTGAGTGATCAGCACTAAATAAGACATCATTATTATGCTCTCCAGAGTTCAAGAAACACTATGGAAGAGGGGATGAAAAGAATGGAAAAGCCAAAGGATGGAGAGGAGTGCTGTGGAACACTGTCTTCTGGACACAATGTGGCCAATTCACTCATGACCTCACAATGACTACTGCTACAAGTTCAAACCTGTACAATACTGGGTTCATCACCATTCTATCATGGATGGTAAGGGTGGGGTGAGGGAGACCAAGTAGAACACGGGCTAGTTGAAACAAAAGCAGCAGTTCCCTGGAAGAACAGTGGGGAAGGGGGACAAGACAAGGTAATGGGAGGTATTGTGATAAAATGAATTAAATATATGCATAGGACTTTTTAACAAAAGGTTTTTTTTAAAGGTAATGGAGTTCCCAAGAGTCACAAAAGCTACTACTACAGAGCAGTCAGGAGGCCTATCAAACTAAAAGCTCAAGATGCTTTCCTTTTTGAACACTGTGTCATTATTGTAAATTCACAACCACTTTCTTAATAAGACTGTTGATAACTTTATTTTGGGAAATAAAAAAATATCACAAGCAAGGTTTCTAGAATGCACAGTCTCTCAACACTGACTGGAAATAAATAAGGTATATATCCCACCTTTGTAATTTCTACCATGGGTTATTTCTTAAAACATAAAAAATAAATAATCACCCTTATCCATTATAATATATAACAGAGGTTCTATGCAGTTTTCATTATAATGCTTCCTTAAACTCTGCTAAACTTAAATGAGAGGCATTTGCAACAATCTGAAAAATATTCAGTTCAATTAAAAGTAATTGATGCATGGTGAAATAATTCTTCCCAAAGCTGCTGTAAAATCTTTAAAAAAAAACCTACTTAATAATTTTCATCTCCTACAGGCTAGAGAGAAGCATTATTGCATATTAAAAATTGGAGTGTAGTTTTCCCAGAGGTAAAAGAAAGTTATTAAAACAACCTATTTATTGTTGATATAACTATCCATTTGTGCCATGCAAAAAGTAACAAATTTCAGTACATTAAAAGAAAAGCTAATTAAGGCATAATTAGTATTTTCTGTATTTTGATAATTAGGGGTTAGTTGGCTATTCCTTTTCAAATTTCCATTTGATGCTCCACGACAATGCCTTTAATGAGCAACTAACGCCACTGAATCCCTCATGGCAGAGGAGTTTAGTGACCACTACTACATTACTTTCATTTATCACTGCCTCTTTACCTATAAATTAATCTAGCCCTGTAGCAATGTTGATCTACTTTATATCAATTTCTTCATCCATATCAGCTGAATATGTATGGCATTAACCTCATTTGCTAGTTGAGAAAAGCAGAATTAAAATGAGATCTAATTTCTTGTGCACAGCACAATTTCAAAACTGCCTGCTAATTTCCACCACCTGTCAGTGTGAAGAGCCTTTACTTTCTTGTAATTAAATAAAACAGTATATTTTTTAGCAGCTCTGAAAAATGCTAATCTTTCAAAAGTGTCCAGTGATCATTAATCATTAAGACATAAAAGATCCTTCTCTACAACACTTATTTATCCTTTACTTAAGCAAAAACAATATTTGGCTTTTCACAGGAAAAGAAAAATAAATAAAATATAAAATACAAAAATTAACTATATTTCATTCCACTGAAGGTTACATTCATCTGGTTTATGAACACACAGTGGCAAGAGGAATACATAACTCAGCGATGGCTACTTTGACAAAATATAAGTCGAAATATAAAAAGCACACAATTTTCTCTAAAATTGGTACGCATCTAATAAATGTACATCATAGCTATTATATGTAATAGAGCCCAAATTCACAAGATATTGAATACAGGATAAATGGAGGATAATTACTGATGACCTATTTTTTAAAATTTCTTTTAATAAACTTCAAATATGTCATAAATTAGTTTGTTGTCCAAAAATATAATCTGAACAAAATCAGTAGGAGACACAGCCAATCAAAACTTAAGCACTTTCAATGGGAATTTACTGAAACCCAAATATATATAACAACCACTTGGTTAAAAATAAAATAGCAAAAAAATTTCACTATTATGATACCAAAGACAATAAATTCATATTTTATCAAATTCATTTTTACTAACATTTTTAATTTTTGTTTGCTTTACATTTATATGGCTGTAACAATACCACATACATGTAAGTTAATAAACAGTCTGCAGTGTGATTTAACAGCAGTTATTTAACCATATATTTTTCAATAAATCTAATTTGGTAACTTTTCTCCCTTAGATATTAGATAAAGCAAGAATTAGCAATGAATACTACATATGAAATCAATAAATAAGCACCAGCCCTCCAATATATTATTTATTTGCATTCAGAGAGAGACAGAAAAAGAGAAAAAGAGATACAGACAGAATGAAAGTACTCTAGCCACTGCAAACGAATTCCAGATGCATGTGTTACTTTGTGCATCAAGCTTTATGTAGGTACTGGGGAAATGAACCCAGGTTGTTAGGCTTCGTAAGCAAGCACCTTAACAGATGAGCCATCTCTCCACTCTTACTCTTCCAATATGAGCCATCTCTCCACTCTTACTCTTCCAATATATCAATGAAATGTTTATTTATTATGAACCTCTCAGGCTAAAGAAATTCTTCAAATAATAATGTGCCCTGAGAATAAAATCCTATAACTCTACCCTTTTTATATATAACTACAAAAATTATAAGATATAAGATATTAATTATAAGGTATCAATGATTAAGAAACTAATATAAGAATTTCTAATTATGAAACAAATATTTCAATGTAAAATGATCCATGCTGTATCTCACTAAGTTCTGTAGGAAACATCTAACACCACAGAGTTGTTTTACACAGGATTGTTTTACACAGGTAGCTTTAGGGTTTCTGCAGCAGAGATGGAATGGATTCATTCTCACTATGATTCCCTCCCTTCAAGTAATCTGCCTTGAACAATTATGATCAAAGAAAAACAAATACTTTCAGAGATGCTGATATTGTCCCTCAATTTAATGAAAACCACCAATTTTAGCATGAGCACCACAGATGACACATTTCTAGTAGGACTTCAGAAGATGTACATATGACTCCATATCTGAAACACCAAAATTAGAGACACGACCTTCCCTTAAGCAGCTAGAATAATTTTCAGAGCAGAATCAATACCAAGACTTCAATAAAATGAAAGATATATACTTCAATCTTACAAACTGGTCCATAAATATTTGGTAGAGTCTGAATTTTCAAGAATATCAATATATATGCTAGAAGAAAGGACTATCAAACAAATGTAAAGATCATAAACTATTATACAATTTAAATAACAAAAACCATTTTATTGGGGAAGACTATATATTGTATGCCTTGTCTTTTGAATTGTGAGGAAGGTTATCCTGTCCATAATTTCCACAAGACCCAAAGAGTATTGAGAAAAATTATAAACCAATGTTGAGGATAATTAAGAATTATAAATTTTAGTCCTTAAATTTCCTTGAGTAGTTTTTAATGGTGAAAACGATTTAAAAATACATCATGGGTTTTTTAAATTATATGATACTTCATTTACTATTTTTACAAGTTCAATTTTGTAGAGCCATTTTAAAAACACAAACATCAAAAGATGTATTGAATACATATAAAAACAGAAAACAAACTTCTCTAGAAGAAATTATCACTTCCACTTTATCTTTTAAAAATTAATTATCATCTAAGTATAATTATTCAGGAAGACAATACAAAAATGCTATTTATAATACGAGAATGTATACACTTTGTGACTTTATCCATATTTCTCAATTTAATACTTTAGATTTTATGGTAATTAAAATTTATAATTTTAAATTGAGAACATAATATAGATTTAAAATATTTGGATAAATTTTTATCAAGCAATGCAGCAAAGTGCTGACCAAAGTAAAAAAAAAAATACATGTTTGGGCTGGAGAGATGGCTCAGCGGTTAAGGCACTTGCCTCCAGTGCCTAAGGCCCCGGGTTCAATTCCCCAGTAACCACATATGCTAGACCCACAATGTGGTGGCCCTGGTGTTCTCTCCTTCTCTCTCTCCCTCTCCCTCTCTCTCTCCCTCCCTCTCTCTCTCTCTCTTTCTCTGTTTGAAAATGAACAAATAAAATATTTTAAAAATACATGTTTAATGAATTATGGAGGCTTTAATGTAAAATGTACCTCATGTGTTTGTGATTAAGCCTCATACTCAATCACCAGCTGATGGAGCCTTTAAGAAGGTAGGGCACCATGCTTGAGGAAGTGTGTCACTAGGGGTGGGCCTTGGATTTTATAGTCTGGCCTCCCCTTGCCAGTGTTAGTGAGATCAATCTTGTTTCCTTTCTGCTGAAGTAATAAGAGACCCTGGCAGTCTGCTGGTACCATGTGTTCCCTGCCATAATGAAACTTCCCCCTCAGAATTGTAAGATGAAAATAAGCAGCTCCTGATCAAGTATTTTGTCCCAGCAATAAGTAACTGATATTTATGTGGATATATATATATGTATATATATAACTATACAATTCACAGAAGATCTGATGCCAAATAATGGTTTATTTAATTTGACATGATAAATAGGAATCTACTATATAAAAATAGAAGTCTGGTTTTACAAAAAGAAAAACATTCAAATTTCCATTTTATAATTTTCAACTTCTATCATAATCTCAATTACATGGCAGTTAAAATTTTAACCACAGGACTAATTGGCCCAAACTTCCTTGTCTAGTGTTTAATGTTCCTGAATTGGCATTTAAATGTGCTTAGGTAGTTAATACTTTAAAGTTGAACTTGGCAAATCCATTAATACAACAAAAACATCTTACAAATGAAATAAACAGGCCTTTTATCTTAGAATTCTACTTAACAATTTTTAAAAGTATGGAATGTGCTTTCTATAATTAATATTCATAAATTATTAAATGGAATGATTTAAGTGCAAAGAGGTATGTAAAATATTTCTTTTAAAGGGGCTATTTGAATACTGTGGTATAATATTTATGAAAGGTATTATTTGAGGATCCCCAGGCAATCAAACAATAAAGTCATATGAATATCAACTTGGATAACAAGCACTAAATATTCACCAAGAAAGAAAACTTTACTAGGTCAAGCAATATCACAGTATTATGATAAATTTATATAGCTAATGGCAACCCGAGAGGAATTCATACTAATCAATAATATTAATTATGATAATCATATACATAGCATATATTATTATTAAAATACCAGAAATAAACCTCAAAAAGTTTTAAAATACTTAACAGAGAAAATTATGAAAATTTATTGAGCATTATTATTATTCTTTAGTAGTCAAGCTTCAAAGTATACTCTTAACTGCCAAAAATGCTTTCCTTACAATTTGTACAACATATGTAGTGCACTAGACTATTTAAAGTATTTAAACTTCACTGCTAAAAATATTTAGTATAAATTCTCAGCAAAAAAGGTTTTTCTGTGCCTGTATTTCCGAAACACTTTTCTTAAAAATTGTGTCAAACACAAGTTTTACAATCAAAATGCATGAAAGCACTTGGAAGCAGTCACTGATACATTATTTCAACATTGGACTGCAATATTTATAGCAGTTGCTTTAAGTTTCAGTTATGCTTTCTTATACTTTTCAGCTTCAGTAGTCAAGTGGTTTCCCAACTGTTAGCAACATATGCTAGAGAACCAACAATTGTAGGGAGAGAATGCCATCTGCTGATTCATGTGTGTACTCAACAGTAGGAAGGAGCTGGACAACTGAAAGGGTGATTACAACAATCATTTAGAAGTTCATATACACAAGGTTAAGGTAACTCCTATTTTCATTTCAGTCTAGTTAATGTTTCAGTAAGGGCATGCTTTTAAAAAGCAGCAAATTCTAAGTTATCCCACAGATAAGGATACAATGTGTATCACTAGCTCATGTTCGTAAGCAAGTTTTTTATTCAAATACTGAGACAGGGGACAAAGAAAAAAAAACACATGTCTAGTCAAAGATATTTACTATTTGGGCTGGAGATGGCAGTTAAGGCAATTGCCTGCAAAGCCTAATGACCTGGGTTTGATTCCCCAGTAACCATGTAAAGCCAGATGTACAAAGTGGTGCATGCATTTGGAATTCGTTTGAAGCGACTGGAGGCCCTAGTGTTCTATTGATAAATTCCTACAATAACTTATTTGTAACCATAGCACCTATAAAGGGTGATCATATCATCTTTCCTTCAACCAGGGATAACTTCTGAGAATAATGAGGTATTAACTAATTTTACCAGGACAAGAGTCAAATTATAAAGCAGTGGCAAATTTTGCATGGAGTGATCCCTATTTATGAATTAGTGTCTTGCCCTCCCAAAATCTCTGCATCATATCCTTCCCAGTGCCTTGAGATCCTTCCTGAGAAGCTACTTGAAGTTTTTAAGCAAATATAGTTTCAGAAAAATGAAGGAAAAAAAATCAGGCAATTAACGTGAATAACAGCCAGAGACAAAATGATTTCCATCCAAGCACCACATCAGTCTGATCTTTATTTCACTATTACTTCTTTTAAGTTCCTCTGAAAGAATTCACTTATGCACTAGTGTGGCATGTTTAATAGTTGATATCTGGCAGATGCCACCTACTTTGGAAAAAAACAAATGTGAGATCTGGAAGGCATATGTCTGCGTGTGACCTTTGCTGCATGATGGGTTGGGCAATAGAAGAAAGAAGACAATAAGTCTCTGTTGGTTGTGATAGACAGGACTGGATGTAAAAAACACAGAGTGAAGAAAAGGAGAGTAAAGCTGTAATACTAATGTGTCTATATTAAAATTTAACCCCAAAGAGGTAAAAGGGAGCTTGCTTCTTTTCTAATCTCTATCATTCCATACACAGGGATGCCAGAATTCTGGAAAATCCTAATACTAAGCTTTATTATGTCACTGGAGAAATAATTCTTTGTGAACCTATTTTTTAAATTTTAATTTGACACTTTCATATGTATATGTAATGTATTTTGATCTTATTTCTCTTTAATTACTCTCTTTTGTCCTTCTGCCCTTAAAACAGTTCTTCCCAATTAATCCCTATCCTACTCTCATTCTTTATATATTTAAAAAATATTTTCATTAACTTGCAATCAGAGAGAGATAGAGAGAAGAGAGACAGAATAGGCTTATCAGAGTCTCCAGCAGCTGCAAACTAACTACAGATGCATATGTCACTTTGTGCATCTGTCTTTATGTGGGTACTGGGGAATCAAACATGGGTTGCTAGGCTTTGCAGGCAAGTTCCTTAACCACTGAGAAACATCTCCAGTCCTCATTCTTTGTATATTTTTAACCCACTAAATTAATTAGGGTAACATGTATGAGAATGGGAACTTTTATTTGCTGGATTATAAACAAATTATCAGTGGTTATAGAGTTGAAGAATGACTCTTCCTCCCTGAGCAACCATTAGTTGCAACTAGCTACCCTGTGAGGTGTGGGGGTCTTATGAGCCCTTCCGCCATCCATGATGAAATACTGGCAGGCTCAATCTTGTGCAGGAAACCACATTACTAGGAGTTCATGAGTGTTAACACCTAGGGTGTATCCAGAAGCCAGCATTCCATAGACCTCATCCCTATCCTCCTGCTCTTATATTATTTCTGGCCTTTCTTCTATAAGGTTCTCGGAGCCTTGGAGGGATGGTTTAGATCTCCTGTTTTGGGCCGAGTACAAAACAGTCAATTATTCTCAGTGATTTTGTCAATTATGCATCTTTGCATTAATTCTGCCCATTGAAGAAAGCAATTTTTGTGATTGTGGCTGTGGACAGCACTAGTCTAAGAAAAACAAATATATTATTTATAAGGCAGTTTGACATCCTGTCCATTCAGCATAGCAACAGCAGTACAACCTACGTAACCAGCTACAGACTTCTGGCTAAGTTTATAGTATTAACCATGGATTCCCTCCTGTGAAGTGAATCTCAAATCCAACCAGAAAGTGGTTAGACACTCTTGTAACACTCATGCCACTATTGCACCAGTCTGCACAAAATGCTTGTCTTGAAGGGCAATTGTGGAGCACACAGGGTCCAGTGCCAAGTAGGCCAGTGAATCACTACACCTCCATTATCTTACATAGCAATTTCAGGCATGAAAGTTAACAGTCAGGTGGGAAGCTTCAAGCTGAGTTTGTGAACCTCTTTTTTTTTTTTTTTTTTTTTTGGTTTTTCGAGGTAGGGTCTCGCTCTAGTCCAGGCTGACCTGGAATTCACTATGTAGTCTCAGGGTGGCCTTGAACTCATGGCAATCCTCCTACCTCTGTCTCCCAAGTGCTGGGGTTAAAGGCGTGCGCCACCACGCCCAGCTGTGAACCTCTTTTTAAAGGAAAATATATTCCAGAATTGAAACAATCAAATGTTTACTAATTTTTCAAATTTTGTGCACTAATGAGCAGTTGTAACCAACCCATACAAAATTGGTGGCTATGGTAGAAATGGCTCAGTTAAAGGAATTAAAGAACAAAGATCAAAACTTCTAACTTTTGGTAGCTATGATTTGTATGTGTGTGTGTGTGTGTGTGTGTGTGTGTGTGTGTGTGTGTGTGTACCTACAAATGTACTTGTGTATTTAAAAAGGGTTCTTTTTATCTAGTTTAATTGGATTCAAAATTAAAATGAACTTTCCTACTCAATGAATGAATATCTAGAAAAAAGATGTAGTATTTAAACTGCTCTCATTTAACAAATTGAGAAAATTTAAAATCATGGTAAAATGGAAGCAATTATCACATAATGAACTAAAGGAAAGCACCAGCAACATTTATTAGAAAATAGCTGATGGACACAAAATAAAGAAATATTACAAAATAATGTAATATACTCAAAAGTGGTCTATAATACTTAGAAGTACCTTAGAGTTTCAAATTGTATCTTAATGTTTTTAATAGGTAAATACAAAAGTATATACAAACATATATAATTTTAACTATTTGCCACATTTTTATTGAAATATTTGATATTTTGATTCTACGATTATGTGTGATAATTGTAATTTCACACATTACTAAACTCCTGGGAGAATATTTATATATCTTGGGAAGAACCAATACAATAGTATGGCAAGCTGTTTAGTCTGTAGAGGCCTAAATTTGTTAAACTCTCTTGCCTCAACTAACCAATAAATCATGAAGACTGACTAAGTGGATTTATAAACAGATTCAGGGCCAGGGAGATGACAGTGTTGAGAAGGCACCAGCTTGCAAATTTCAATTTTCTAGCTACCCACATAAAGCCAGATGGATGTTCTGAAACCTCGTACACATATGCACGCATGCAAACAGATATAGCTGGTTATGGCTGTAATCCTAGTCCTGTGGGAAGCAGAGACCTGAGAATCACTGTGGTTCACGAGCCAAACAGTCTGACTGAAAGCAGCAGTTCCAGGGTCAGTGAGAGCCCATCTCTCAAGACACTCAATGTTCTCTTCTGGCCTATGAGCACACATTGGGAAGGGGGTGCATGCGTGCATACAAGCACACACAAATCAACAAGTAAAACAACAACAACAAAAAGCAGCACAGATCAAGAGGCAAGTTACTGAGGATTCTATCAGCATAATACTTTTATACAAAGTCAACACACTATTTGTACAAATACATGGAAATGTGAAGAAAGAACAAACCATGGATGACCAGTACCACTAAAATTTATATAGTTACTTTTGAGCAAAATGTGAAGAAAAACAATGAAAGCAGCAAAGAATCAACAATGTTTAATCTAAAAATCACAAATCTCAAGCAAATAGAGCCAAGCCAGGGGAAAGTTCATTATATTTTCTCTCATTTCCTAAAGTAAGATTACTATGGTGAATTAAATAAGGGGACTGCAGCAGAGAGAAAGAAAATAAAAACATAGGCAATTAAAATACAATGACAGCCGGGCGTGGTGGCGCACGCCTTTAATCCCAGCACTCGGGAGGCAGAGGTAGGAGGATCGCTGTGAGTTCAAGGCCACCCTGAGACTACATAGTGAATTCCAGGTCAGCCTGAGCTAGAGCGAAACCCTACCTCAAAAAACCAAAAAAAAAAAATAAATAAATAAATAAATAAATAAATAAAATACAATGACAATGAAAACAGAGGAGGAGTAGGAGAAAGGAGTAGACCTGGGAGAGATTTAGAAAATAAGGTCATAAAGATTAGGAGACACATTTGATGTAAGAAGCACAGGGAGATGATCTGGGTTCAGTATCCCAGGGGAAGGGAGCAATAAGAGGCAATGTAGCAAAGTGGTTAGCATCACAGGCTCTGGACAAGGCATCCAGGTTCAAGTCCAGCTCTAGCCACTGAAACATACCTTCAACTTTCCAAGATTCAATTTCTATGGCTATAAAATAAAAGTAACTATTTCCATACTGGTTTTGGGAGAAACAAACTATCTTACAACTATAGCTATATTTACGTTTTCTTTCTTATACTGTTTCTCATATGTATCATTTAAGACTATATGGTAATTCCACGGTGGTCTCTGAATTACTTATTTATATAAACTATACTATTATATACAACTTTTTGTAAAATTATCAAGATCCTTAAAATCATTCCCTATCTATAATTGCTGAGTTATTTCACTCAAGTTTGTATCCTTTTCCAAATCAAGAATATACCCTAAAAGTACTAAACAAGAGACAGTTCAAATTCCTATAGAATTCTACAAACCACACATTCAAGTTAGGAGAATACATATAAGCCATATACCAAGATCCTGGGGGTAGTAACAATAAACAGACACAGATCTAATTCAGATTATAGTCCTTGCTTTTCTATAATTACAGTGCAGTCTAAATGCTGAAGCAGGGCACACACACACACACACACACACACAGGACATCAAGAAGAAGATCTTAAGGATCAGTGTCTAGTGTGAAAGATTAAGGAGTGCAAATAAGGCAGAGACTTAAGTGCCCTAGGCAGAGGGAATATTTTACTATAATACTGACTAATAGGGTACAGACTGTTTAAGAAGTAGAAAATAAAAGGGTGAAGTACAAGTATGGAGTACTACACATGACATAGAGAAAATATTTAAAAGATTTTGGAAAGAATCATGTCAGTCATTGTGGTGGTTTCATTCACTTTTCCCCCATAAACTTATGTGTTCAGCAGAAGACATGCCTTGTGGTGCTGTAAGTACAGCTTGATCTGGTCAGAGCTCAAAGACCTGCATGCAGTAAGAACTATGGACTGTGAAGATTGACTTGAGGGTGAGAAAGAACTTTGTTGGGAGGGGTCTAGAAACAGTTTGTGTGAAAGGTTTGGTGCATTCTGCCTGCCTGTGTCCTGAGAACTTGTACAGGGTTGCTTTGCGTAGAAATGGACTAGTGCGAGCAGATGGAGATGGCACAGAAAGAAATGAAATCTTTGTGCCAAAACCGCTGCCCGTTCAGCTGCAATTGTTTGACAGAGTACAACCATTGAGATTGGGTTAGGTGATCTGCATTGGACACAGGAAGAATGCAGACTCCTGAAAGTAAGGGGCCTTGTGCTTGCTTCCACAGCACATATTCTAAATTTGGAAAGTAAGGGGTCTGAATGTTTAAGTTTTCCTGCTTTTCAAAGTTGGCTTCATTCCCCCCTGGATTAGCAATTTGGTAGCCCACCTAGTATTATGGAGTATAAACAAATGTATAAACCTACTATGCCCTCCTGCTGGCACAATGTTCTGCCTCACCACACAGCCACAAAGATGGGGCCAACTGATCAGATTGAACTTCCAAATTGCCAGTGATAAAAACTAACTTAAATACTATATAAACAGTCACTTTAGACAAAACTCCTTTGATAATAGCTTAAGGTGCTAGTACCAAAAACACTAGTTAAAATGAAAGAGTCAAGTTTGTTGAGATGTATGTCTTTTCCTAACATTTAAGGATAACTAATCTGTAATTCAATTTTTCACAACTACCTTACATAAAAATTAAGATATGTATGTATGTTTGTATCTCAAACAAAAATTTTGAAGAAAACCAAAATGCCACTGTTTTAAAAAAGCTACTTGTATTATATTTTTCAAACACTTTAAAGACAGTAATTAAAAAACTTATCTACTCTACATTATACTGTTCTGAATTAAGACACAGGCCAAATAAATACGAGATTAGTAATGTCTGAAGAATTATTCACTTTTCTTCAAGCAAAATAACAAAATCCTTTGGAGACATTAAATAAGACAATTATGATAATTTAATTTACATTGAATGTTTAAGTAGTATGAGGTTAAAAATTTGTCTTGATGACAACCTTAATCATTTACTTCTAGCTACTCTCTATTTCCTTCCTAATCATGTTATTCAATAGTAGTGAAATTCTAAGAAAATTTTATGACTATCAATCTTAAATGGAAATAAAATATCATCATATATTTGACAAAGGAAGTATGTTTACAAAGAAGAGAAATTTTTACCTGAAATGTTAGCCTAAAGAATAATCTTTTGTTTGTTGATTTTTTTTAAACTTGGGATTGAACCCAGGAGACACTGTGCATGCTAAATAGGCACTTTATTACTATAGTTTATCCCTAGTCCCATAAAACCAAATATTTTTTGCATATAACAAAAAAATTTTTACATATAACATACACACATCTTCCCTTATAATTTAATCATTTCTAGCTTACTTATCATACTTAGAACAATGTTATATAAATAGTTGTTTCACCATATAGTTTCCTGAAAAATGTCAAGAAGAAAAACTGCATGGTCAATACAAATGCAATTGTTTTCAATGTTATCAATCCATACTTGGTTGAATCTATGCATGAAGAATATGTGAATGTTGAAGGCCAAATGTACTGAATATTCCCTTAGGGTTCATATAAACACCCTTAATAATCTTTCATTATGTCTCAAATTCAATTTATCTAAACTTACTGATGTTAACCTTTCAATTGTATTACATGTATTCCCTACATTAAAATGATTTAACTAGTGCCTGTCAAATACACATCTAAATTCTCCTAGTCTATAGTATTTATCATGCAAAAATGCCAAGGAATGACTACAATATACTGGAAAACACATAAGTAAATGTCCCAAAATGTTCCAACCTACTGACAGAATAAATCTTGTTTCTAGCCTTGAAATGAAGAGGATAATATTATTAAAGCATTTAAAATAATCTTTAAGAACATAACGACTATCCCTGTTAAAAAAGTATTTACTTGAAAAACCAAAAAAAAAGTACTTACTACTTTTATGTCAATTAAACTTCAGAGAAAATGATAAATCAATATATAAAAGGAGCATGTATCACTCAGCTCTTGGCTGTCACAGGTGTACTTTTTCCATCCAGCAACATTGTAAACATTCTCTAGTGTTAAAAACCTACCTTCGAGGTTCTTTGAAGTTGATCACCAACATATGTTTTACGAAACTGATCCAAGAACCACAGAATTGCAAGTTCTATTTTCTCATTAGAACGTTGAGGCAACCCAGTATCCATTAAAGAAATAAGCTGAAAAACTCTTCATGAGAGGGAAAAAAATGCTTCAGTCCAAATTCTTAGAGTAACAGTATTAACATATGTATCACAAATACAATAATTACTCTTAAAAGGGAAAATACAAAAAGCATATAAAGAAAAATTTTTTAAATCATCTGAAATCCTACCTCCATAAAATACTACAATTATACTAATTCCTTCTATTCTTTTTATACATACACACAAATGAACATATCCTAAACATGAACATATAGATATTTTACAAAAAATCACATATATAAATGCATGGCATTATACACACAAATATATAATGCAGGTCTAAACAAATACACTTTTACTAAAAGAATATTTTAATGTATTTTTAAATTTAAACTTATATTTGTAGGTAATTAAATGTTTTAGGGTCATGAATCAATTTTAAAACATCAAAACAATATCCATCAAGTTACATCACTCTTAATGTTTAAATTTTTGCCTTAAAAACTTGAAAATGATCTTAAATTTTTTAGAAATTCTTTTTTGTGATATTGTACTGGCCTCGTGTATGCTACATAAACACTCTACAACTGAGCTATATCTCTAGTGCTTTGTAACAGTTTATTTTGAGGCAGAGTTGCACTACGCTGCCCCAGGCTAGCTCTGAATTCACTCTGCAGCCCAAGCAGGCCTTGAACTTGAAATCCTCCTGCCTTGGACTCTCAAGTAGCTATGATTATAAGTCTGTACCACCAGGCTCAAATCAAGTATTTCAAATACCACACTATTAAGTAAAAAATATTTTATTATTTATTTTTTGCAGGTGGGGGGTGGAGGGAGGGCATGCCAGTGCCTCTAGCGACTGTAAACAAACTCCAGGCTCACACACCACTTTGTGCATCTGACTTTACTTGGGTACTAAGGAAATGAACCTAGGCTGGCAGGCTTTACAAGCAAGCACCTTTAATCATTTAGTCATCATTACAGCACTAATTAACTTTTATTAGTTATCAGAAAAAATGATAAACTTTCCATTTATTATTATTAATAATTATAGTTGGCAAGGTATAAATGAACTGATGACTAGGTTAAATTTCTTAAATATTTTATTCATTTACAAGGAAAGAGAGAGAAAGAGAGAGAGACAGAGAGAGATAGAGAAAGAGAGAGAGAGAGAGAGAGAGAGAGAGAGAGAGAGAGAGAGAGAGAGAGACAGAGCGCATACCAGGGCCACCACCTTGTGGGTCTGGCTTATGTGGGTCCTGGGGAATTGAACCTGGGGCCTTAGGCCCTGGAGGCAAGTGCCTTAACCGCTGAGCAATCTCGCCAGCCCAACTAGGTTAAATTTCTATCTTTTGGAATGTGTCTGTGAGACTGTATGTATGTGAATACCCAGGTGTGTGCAGGTATGTATGGAGGCAGAGGTCAAAGTTGAGTGTCTTCTTCAACCCCTGCCCATCTAGTTCTTTGCAAAAGAATCCCTTGCTGTACTAGAACTCACCGATTTGGATAAACTAATTTGCCATTAAGTGCCAAGGAATCCCCATCTCCACCATTCCTGTATTTTACCCAAGTAGTGGGGATCCAAACTCAGGTTCTCGTACTTATGCAACAGGCACTTTACCCCTGCACCATCTCCTCAACCCTAGAAAAATCTTAATTCAATATAAAGAAAACCCTTAGTTTTGCATTACCAACAAAGCTTCCAATATTACCTGTTTTCATTACAATTTTATAATTAGTGGCTGATAAGTGCTTTTCACTAACAAGAAGTTTTGTTTTGGTTTTACTGAGACAAGATCTCACACTGTAGCATAGGGTGGCCAGAAACTCACTATATAGCCCAAACTTTCTTCATACTCATGGCAATCCTCCTGCCTCGTTTTCCCAGTTTCTATACTTACATAATATTGTAACATTTCCAACAGTCATACTAGCTAAAACACATATTTCTATAAATTTTTTTCCAGGCAGAATATTGCTATGCTACCAAATTCAAAATCGAACTCATTATGTAGTCTTGGCTGGCCTTGAATTCTACAACTTCCTGCCTCAGTATATATATAATTTTGACTGTTATTACCAAATTACTTCCACAAAATCAAAACCAGCCTGGTATGGTGGTGTAGGCCTTTAATCCCAGCACTTAGAAAGCAGAGGCAGGAGGATCACTGTGAGTTTGAGGCCAGCTTGGAACTACACAGCGAGTTCCGAGTCAGCCTGGGCTAGAGTGAAACCCTGCATGTGGGGGGGGAATCAAAACAATATACTCCTCCTATCATCAGTACACAATAGCACAATAGTACCTATAAACATAAACACATATTTGTGAATGTTCATATGCAATCATTCTAAAGAGTAGGAAAATAAAAGATACAAAAACAGTATTTTAGGGCCAGAGAGATGGCTCAGCAGTTAAGGCAGTTACCTTCAGAGCCTAAGGACCCGGGTTCATTTCACCAGTACCCACATAAATCAGATGCACAAAGTGGTTCATGCATCTGGAATTTGTTTTCAGTGGCTAAGAGGCCCTGGTGTGCCCATACACACTCTCTCTCTGCTTTAAAATATATATATATATGTATATATATTTAAAAAACAATGTTTTAAAATAATGTACGAATATATTATTAAACATAAACAAGTCAAGTTTAGGTTTAACAGACAAGATAATTCTGCATATGAAATTAGGGTTTCTAGACATCTGAAAACATGTCATGGTATTTTTAAGCTATACATATATCTGTTCTGTGTGACCTGTTTGTTCATAACTTCTGATTTTTTTTCTGACAAGTTGTCTTCTTGATATTGATTTACGCACATTTTTTATACATTAGAAAATGCAACGTCGTATAATTAAGCTGTAAACAATTTTCCTTAGTTTTATATATCTCTAACTTTGATTATGGTGCTTTTTAAATTTCATGCAGATTTAATTTTCTTACCTATAAAAGCTCATCAATTTTTTATACATTGATTTTTCATAAGGTCTTACTTGAATCTAAGCTATTTAAATGTTCTTATTTTTGTTTTTTTGAAGCAGAGTTTCACTCTAGCACAGGCTGACCTGGAACTCACTGTGTAGTCCAGGATGATTCTGAACTCATGGCCATCCTCCTACCTCAGCCTCCTGAGTGTTGGGAGTAAAGGTGTCACCATGCTTATTTTATACTTTATTGAAAATTTTAATATCTTTATATTTACCTTTGAAATATTTGTACTTATCTTGATATATAATGAGACAAGGATTCAACAATATTTTTCCAAATTGCTTTAAGGCCATTTCATTCTTGTATAGTTTTTATCATTGTTCACTAAAAGCATTTGCTAAACTGAAAACATGGCTCAGTGGTTAAAGGCACTTGCTTGTAAAGACTGACGGGCCTGAGTTCAACTGGTCAGTACCCACTTAAAACCAAATGTACAAAGGGGCACATGTGTATGGAATTAGTTTGCAGTGGTAAGCTGTCTTAGCGTGTCCATCCTCTTCCTCTCTTTCCTTACAAATAAAAAAATTTAAATAAAAAGCTTAAAAGTATTTGTTTTAATTTCTATTAAATTCACTTATCCTTTCAGATTTCTTACAGAACTATTTTATTTTTCATGATCAATATCACTTAATATATCTCGGTCAGTTTTTAAATTATTTAATAATTTTCCATGGTAATATTTCACATTTTTAATTTTTATCATGTGTGATATGTGTATACATATTTGTATGTGGGTGCACTGGCCTGATGTCAGCATCAAGTGTCTTCCTCAATCACTATTTTTTTTTGAGACTGTCTCTCTCATTGACCCAGGTCACCAATTCAGCTAGACTAGCTAGTCAGCAGGCCCCAGGGATTCTTAGGTCTCTACCTCCCAAGTACTAGACGTACAGGCACATACTACCACACCCAGCTTTTGCATGGCTACTGGGGATTTGAACTGAAGTCATTAGGCTTACTACTGAGACATCTCCTCAGCTAAGCCAATGGTTAAAATTTGGTTAAGCCAAAATTTAATCATTAAGTTTTAAATGAAAGTCTTATTTTTTAAAGTTTTTATTGATAGCTTTCATAATTATAGACCATAACCATTATGATTCCCTCCCTCATATCTCTTCTCCCTTAAGTAGTCTCTGTTTTGTTTCAGTGTCATCATCTTTTCCTCCCATTATGTGTAGGCATTATCAAGCACTGCAAAGTCATGAATATCAAGGCCATTTTGTGTCTGGAAGCTTGCATTGTAACCAATCCTACCCTTCCTTTGACTCTTGCAATCTTTCTGCCATGTCTTTTGCAATAGACCCTGAACCTCAGAAAGTATGATAGAGATGTGTCAGTGCTGAACACTCCACTGTTACTTCTCAGCACTATGGTATCTTTTGAGTCATCCCAGTGGTCACTGCCAACTGAAAAGCTTCTCTAACCAAAAGTGAAAGCAGTATTAATATATGTGTATAAGCATTAATAAAGTACTTATAAGGCAGTTTGGTGGGCATAATATATGCATTTAGCCAGACAATAGCTAGGAATCATGACCTCCCCCACCATTGGCTTTTGCTAGGTCTCAGAAACAGGCATGCATTCCTTCCTGTAGAGCAGGCCTCCAGTCCAATTAGAGAGCTATTGGTTTCCCCTACGATACATGTGCCGTTATTGAACCAGTTGGCATATTTGGCCTGGCTGGTCAGTCTTAAGGCTTGCAAGGTTCACCACTGTTATGACTTCTCTCTCCCATAGGGCTGCATGCAGCCATAACTTTTACCAGCTTTCTGTCAGCCGGTTAACAGGGAGGAGGTTTCCTCTTGATTTCTCAGTGACCTGCAGCCCAAGCTTAAGTGGTCTTCAACAATAGGGTCTTACCATCTCACTCTGGTGGGCAACCAAGAGCTTTGGCAATGGCCTGTAATGTTCTGAGGGCTCAGGAAACTTCCTGGGCAACAACTCACTGGAAGGTATCCATTCCCTGGCACTGAAACTTTTCTATTAACAGTCTATGGCTACTGGGTATGCCATTATATGAGAGAGAACATGCAGCATTTGGCTTTATGGGTCTGAATTATCTCACTTAGTATGATCCTTTCCGGATCCATCCATTACCCTGCAAATTTCATAATTTCATTTGTCGTTACTGCTGAATAGTACTCCACTGAATAAATGAACCACATCTTCATTATCCATACATCAGTTGAGGGACATCCATTTCCTAGCTATTGTAAATAGATCCGCAGTAAACAAGGAAGAGCAAGTATCTCTAGGATAGTGACTAGAATCATAAGGATACATGCCAAGGAGTGGTATAGCTGGGTCATATGGTAAATCTATTTTTAACTGACTCAGGAAACCTCCACACTGCTTTCCACAAAGGCTGTACCAATTTACATTCCCCACCAGCAGTGTAGAAGGGTTCCTATTTTTTTACATCCTCACATTTATTGTCGTTTGTTTTCTTGATGGGAGCCATTCTGACAGGAGATGGAATCTCTCAGAGTAGTTTTAATTTGCATTTCCCTGATCGCTAAGGAGGTAGAACATGCTTTTAAATGTTTATAGGCCATTTGTATTTCTTCTTTTGACAACTCTCTATTCAGTTCTGTAGCCCATTTTTTGATTGGGTTGATTTCTTATTATTTAGTTTTTTTGAGTTCTTTGTAAATCCTGGACAGTAATCCTCTGTCAGTTGCATAGCTGGCAAAGATTTTCTCCCATTGGGTAGGTTGCCTCTTTGCTCTATTCATAGTATCTTTTGCTATACAAAAACTTTTTAATTTCATGAGGTTTCAATTGTTGATTAGTGGTTTTATTTCCTGAGCAATTGGGGTTATGTTCAGGAAGTCCTTGCCTAGGCTAATATGTTGAAGTGCTTCCCTACTTTTTCCTCTAACAGTTTCAGAGTTTCAGGTCTGATATTAAGGCCTTTGATCCATTTGGACTTGATTCTTGAAGAGATAAGGATCTAATTTCATCATTCTACATATAGATAACCAATTTCTCCAGCACCATTTGTTAAAGAAGTTGTCTTTTCACCAGTGAATATTTTTGGCCTTTTTGTCAAAAATCAGATGGCTTTGAGTGACTGGGTTTGCATCAGGGTTCTCTATTCGGTTCAAATGATCTACATGTCTGTTTTTGTCCCAGTATCATGCTGTTTTTGTTACTATGGCTGTGTAATACATCTTAAAATCAGGTATGGTGATACTGCCAGGCTTATTTTTGTTGCCTAGGATTATTTTGGCTATTTGAGGTGTTTTTTTCTTTGTGATTCCAAATGAATTTTAGGATTGTTTTTTCTATTTTAGTGAATAATGCTAGCTTTGCCTAAAGCTCTTCAAAGGCCTGGAAATACAACTCTGAAGTATAGAAAAGTTAAAGATCCAGATGGCGAAACATCAATCCATAAGAAACAGGACATGGAGCCAGGTGTGGTTGTGCATACTTTTAATCCCAGCACTAGGAGGTAGAAGTAGGAGAATCGCCATGAGTTCAAAGCCACCCTGAGAATACATCGTGACTTCTAGGTCAACCTGGCAAGACCCTAGCTCAAACAAACAAACAAACAAACAAACAAAAAACAGGACACGGACATAAGACAAGTATGTCATTTTCCTTAGTACCCTCCCTACAGTGGACTTTTGTGAGGCACAGTGGTTCCATGTGACCACTGAAGTATATTTCTATAAAAGGAAACAACCAATTGGGTTTCTCATTAATTTAAGTTAGTTCATATTACTTATGATAGTTAGGCTCTGTAGTGCCATTGAGAACACTGGATGACTGAAATACAAGGTTAAGCTTTGCATGTTCACTTGTTTTTATTAATCAATGTATCATAACTTCTTTTTATGTTTACCTGTGTTCAAAGAGGCATTAGTTAGTATATATTAATATGTTAAAAACTATCAGGAAACAATATTAAGACTCATAAGCAGAACAAAGGTTCTCTAACTGATTTATTTTTCCTGAGGCATATGACAGCCCTCTAGTGTTTAAAGGACACTAAATGGTACTTGAGCACTACAGCTAGGTCATTTTCAGCAGTGGAATAAGAAACAAAAAGCAGAAAAACATGGGAAAGGCCCTGTTAAAAAGCCTACAAAGGAACTCATTTCTGTTGTGACTGAAACAAGAAAGCAGAAAGCTCTTCCACACAACCTTACTGAGAAGCTAAGCAACAAGCACCTCCGATTTTCGCCCCACATACACATTTGCAAATGACAGCAAAGCACCATGAGAAATGGTTGGAGGACTATAAACCTATGTAAACAAGTAGGCAGGTTCACAAAAGCAGAATGCAGAATAAGGACTGATAAGTATCTTCTCTTATTCTCTCACCTATTTTCTTTGCTTTCTTCTCTGAAAACTTCACCTTATCCAACATTCTCAAACTATTAGCCCCTAAATTCTTAGGGAGTATAAGCTAGTACACAAGATTCATCTCATTTGAGGCTAAATATATTTGTTGTTTAAAAACAAGTGAATTTTCTTCTAACTACCACACAGACCCCTACTTTATATTCTATTGTGTATGTTATCAGGCAATAGTGCCAGTGTGTATTTTTCTGGTTAATGAAAAAACTTTTAAAAAAATCAAATTAACAATAACAAGAATATTTGTTTCACATTTTGTTAAAATGTAGTATTACATAAAAGACGGCATAAGGTCAAGTTTTTCACTTGCTTAAAAATTACATAAGGGCTGGAGATATGGCTCAGCGGTTGAGGCACTTGTCTCCAGTGCCTGAGGCCCCACGTTCAATTCCCCAGTACCCGCATAGGCCAGATCCACAGGTAGTGGCCTTGGTGCTCTCTCTCTCTCTCTCTCTCTCTCTCTCTCTCTCATCATCTATCTCCTGTATCTCTCTGCTTGAAAATGAATAAATAAAATATTTTAAAAAAATAAAAATAAAAATTACATAAGCATTTTAAGAAGGGCCCCAAATATACTTACTATTCATATTTTCAAGTGACATAACTTAGTGCAATAAATAATAAATCTTAATTAGACTAAAAGTATTTATATCTACTCAGATTCAAATTTTATATAAAAGACAACTGGTTCATAAGAATATACAATGAAAATTTTTATTTTTAAAATTACAACAGTGCTTGCTTTTGGCAGCACATATGCTAAAATTGGAATGATACAGAGATTTCATGGCCCCTGTACAAGGATGACACATAAAATTACAACAAATTTATCAAATAAGAATATATTTAATAATAGTAATGAACATAGGATAATAACTGTACATGATGATTCTAAGGTGAGAGTAACGTAACAATAGACTTCCAGGATCAATGGGAAAGGATAGAAATACCTGGAAAAGGCCTTGAGTTTTGTGCAATATAGAAGTGGCAATTTCAAACCACTGGAAGATGGAGTTGGTACTCTTTCACAGTGTGATTAACAAAATATTAAGATCTTTAGATACGTGAGATGTTTCAAGACAGTTTAAGAACAAGTTGGGTAAGTGCTATCTGGTGATATAAAATTCGAGTTATTTGGCTTTTATTCATGAACTGTCAATTGACATCAATCAACTATCATTGCAATCTGAAAATCAAAGTTGATGCAAATTATCAAATAGCTTAGACTAATGTCTGTCAAATGTTCACAATAATGATTTAAAGTGTATGTGTAATCAATAACTTTGTTATGTTCTAAGCATTTCTTTAAAAAATATTAACTTGTTTGAATCTTTTAACAGCTCAAAAGTAGTTATTATCTCCACTTTTGGTTTACAAAACTGTGGCATTCTTGTTTGTGACAAAGTTAAACACATACACATATCAATTTAAAAGATTCAAAGGATCATGACCAAAATCACTAATATTTTGCCGTTTTTTATTTGCATTTAAATGAGTAAGACTTCAACAAGAAAAACTGTATGACCGTGCAGGAAACATGCCATTAAAGTTGTATAAAATGATATACTTGTCCTCATAATATTCACTCAACAACTAAATTTCTTAACTATACAGTAAATTTCCATGAATTATATTACTGAGACTTACCGACAGGATAATTCTCCATCCATGGCATCATGTTCATCTGTACTGGTGTATGTTAATCTCCCTCCTACAACTGTCCCAACTAAGTATATCAGCCATGCAAGGCGCCCTAATATGTAAGAAGAAAAAGGGGTCTTAGGAAGTATTGAGATAAGCTTATTTTTCAGAAGATTCCAAAAATAGTAATGTGATCTATGCTTCCAAACAACTTTTGTGAACTCAGTTCTTAATAGAAGGTAGAGAGCTGGGTTGTCAATTCCAGTTCTACCAATATACTGTGACGCTGCCTGACCTCTTTAAGTTTGAAGGTTTACTACAAAATGGAGAAAAGAAAGACTTACAATTAAAATCAACTTTTATACAAAACTCTGAGTTTAATATGTAGGACCAGTTACTCACTAGGGAGATACTCTTATAATGCTGGGCATAGTGCTACATGCCTGAAATATCGTAACGAGCAAAAGGGCTGGTTGGCTAAGGCAGGAGAACAGGAGGATTTCCATGAGTCCAAAGCCAGCCTAGGGTGCAGAGTGAAACGGTCTCAAAAACAAAACAACAACATTGAAAAGTATTAATATGGGATGGTTACAATAAATAATACATGCCAGGAATTCCAGGATTTAGAGGGCTGAGGCAGAAGGATGCCAAGTTTAAAGCCAGGCTTTTATCCTCCTCTGTCCTCATGTCAAAATGTTGATGGGCTCAAACCCATGCTGGTTTCATGGAGTTATCAATAACCACTATGGGGTCATTAACATTCATTCTGCCCCTCTTCTGGAATGTTCTCTAAGCCTTAGAGGGAGTGATAAAAATTTCCTTTACTATTGAGCTTTCTCTCTATAGACAGCCTCATCTTCTACTTTTATAAGTTTTGAGTCTTCTCAGTGTCTAACATTCATCTCCTTAGAGACATGTGATAGTTTAAATAGATGTCTCCAAAAAGAATTAAAGGTTTATTATAATTGTGGATTGTCTCCAGCCTTCTGGCTGGAGGTGTCACTTTGGCCTGGCCTCCTAGGGTCTGGCCCTGAGGTATTTCTAAATTGGATGCAAAATACTAGGGATATATATGCAAAAGGGCAGCCGGAACTCAATTCTGGCAATCCTGTTGTGTTGTAAGTTACAGTGTTACAGTGGGCTTGCTTGCTTCTGGCCTCGGTCTCTGCTTAGATCTGTGTAAGGGGGCCAGCCTTTCCTTAACTTCCCCTAGATCTGTTGTTTCAATAAAAACTTTCCTCCCCAAAATTTTACCTGGTTTGGAGATTCATCTCAGTGGCATGTGGCTGACTATGACAAGACAGTTCCTGGAATGCTGTTTATCACAAACTTTTTAACATTTTTCTATCCCCAAACTTAAATTCCACATTATTAGCATCACTCTAGTTTCCACTCCAACCTCCACTCTCAGCCCTAAATAACCAGTTTAACCTACTTGACACTTTTCTCTTTCTAATGATTTCATATCATAAAATCTTATAGGATATAAGATTTGTGACTAGATTCTCATTCATTAAAATGTTTTCAAGATTTAGTACCATTATTTCATTTTTTAATATATCTGTTTTTATATGTCATATTTTACTTATTCACTCAATTGATGGATGTTTGGATTATTTCCATCTTTTGGTATTATGTACGATGTTGTAAGTAATATTTTACCTAAGTATTTATGTGGCTGTACATCTTCATTTCTCTAAGGTATACTTAGGAGTAGAATTCCAAGACAACATGGTATCTTATATTTAATATGCTGAGAAAAATCTCAATTTTCAACAGTGGCATCACCATTTCACATTCCACAAGTAATACATGAAGTCCTATGTTCTTCAAAGATAAGCTAACAATATCAATTTGATGAATATTAAAATATATCCTCATTAAAGATAAAATTTAAGGGTAATTAATTATATTTATTTTAAAATAATATATACTTATTTGACAGAAAGAGGCAGCCTTCTGTCAAGTATTAATAACACTCATTATTCAAGTGTTTTTAGAATTTTATTTCTTCCTTTATAAATATAAAGACAGTAGTTACTGACTCACAGAGCAGTATCAAGTACTGTTTTTAGTTTTTGGTTTTTTTTTAAATTTAAAGTACTCACAATAATGTATATAAGAGACCCCTGCGCTCCCTCCTTCCTCCTCCCACAGATCCCTGCGCTCCAGCGCCTTCCTTCTCCGACAGACCAGGAACTCTCACCACAGACAGTTCTGGCTTACCCAGAGACACAGAGCTAGAAAGTGAAGGCCTCTGTCAAGCCCACTGAGCTACAGGGACAAGAAGAGAAAGCAAGTGTAACTCAGTTACCTCTACCAAGGTCTATACATACCTAAGAAAGTGGGATGTGCTATGTGAGAGGGAGGAAGCTAGTCAACAGAATTGGGGGTGAAGGTGCTACCTATGGGCTCTGCATCTCCCCCCTAAAGGGGAACTGTGAAACCCAGCCCAGCGAGCTACAGGCTGGTGAGGAGCATAGGACTGTTTGAGCCTAGAGCTCCAGGGAACACAAACGGGAACAGAAACTGCAGTTTCCCTGGTGGGGAGGAGGCCTGTACAGCAGGAATATTCAGTTTCAGGGTGCTCCAACCTTGTAAAGACCAAAAAGAGCAAGGGTTGTATTAAGACCTGAACTCCAGGAAACACAAGAGGGAACAGCACCTATAGTTCCCTGGGAGGAAGAGGCCAATGTGGCAGCTCACAGCCCAAACATTCAGGAGCAGGACATTCTTTCCTGGTGAATGATACAACCTGCCTGGGGACAGAGTGCCCCAGACAGAAGATACTGTTTAAGCTTAAACCTAGTGGTATAACATTGTTCCAGACAGAACACGCCGAATGGCACTCCCCAGAGGGCCTAGCTACAATTCCAAACTGAGAACAAAAGCTCCCTTGCAGGCACTTGCTAGAGGGGTAAAATGGAGATCCCCTATCACACCCTGCTGGGATACGGAGGGGAAAAGGAACAAGTAGGACCACTCTTAATGTCCTGAACCCCAGTAGAAAAACACAACAGTGACTATGCCCAGAGAAGATCTGGGTGGCCCCCATACTATATTGTATACCAGATACTAATCCAGAACAGCTGGCATATCCATAACCTCTGCAACTAACGCATCTGTGGTTACACCACTAACCCAAACACAGCTAGTACACAGAACAGAGCACGCCCGCATACCCATCAAAATCTTGTAGTGGCCCCAACAACAAGAAAACTAGACCCTTTTCAAGAAATGGGCAGAAACCAATGTGAAAAACAACAATAATACAGGCTGACATGCCCCAACCTAAGACACCTAGTCCCACAATGGGAAGAGGCCAACGAGATCACAGGGGAGATAAAATCGCAACCCCAAAATGAGAATAAAATAACTCCTGGTCATAACTGCAATGAGATCATAGCCAGGATGATGGCTGAAATGGAAGCTGTCAAAAAAGATGTAAATGAGATGAAACTCAACAATGCTAGCATAGGCATAAGACTGAACCTAGTGGAGAGAAATTTGATGTCAAAAACACAGTAAGCAAATTAAAGGTGAACCAACTACAGAAGGAGCTAGACAATCTGTTAATTAAGTTTGATGAGGACTTAACCAAGTTCAAGAACGACTTTCAGGAGACATTAGCAAAGACAAAAGTAGATTAGAAATTGGAACTCATCAGAGAAATGGAGACCATAAACAAAAATATAACAGAAACCAAATATCAAATAGAAGTATTAAAAGCATCCTTTGAATTCCTCAGTCCCAGAGTTGATAACCTGGAACTCAGATACTCAGACTTCAAAGACAAGACAGAAGAAAATACTAGGAACTCCATAGGCTTCAATAAATTTTTAAAAATCATGTGCATAAAATATGAGGGATCTGTGGGATACCATAAAGAGACCAAATCTCAGGATCATGAGCATGCAGAGGGAAAAGAAACCCAGGCCAAAGGTATAGAAAATATTTTCAACAAAATTGAGTCAGCGAGACAGACACCAACGATTTTAAACACAGCCTCAAGCATAAGTACAGAGATCCCTAAGGCCTCAACAATAAAGCAGTCTTAATACTTACCTACCACAACTCAGGAACTGAGCAGAAGAGGGGACTGAAAGATTGTAAGAGCCATGGTGGGGGAGAATATCCAGGGACATGCCTCCCCTCAGTAACAACATACAAAGGGGGGGGTGGAACCTGGTTGACTCCTAGGCTATTTGCAACCCCCTTCCCCATGGACTGATCCAGACTGCCCACGGAGGAGAAAATCCAACTGATCGGGGACAGGGAAGAGAGAAATAGGGGAATTGGAGACATCAACACATTATTCTCTTATTAAGTGTATCTAATTATGGATAATTTAAAAAATTATATAAGAAAAAGTTCCTTATCTTACAAGAGAAAGACCAACCCAGATACTAGAAGCCCACAGAACTCCAAACAGACAAGACCAAAGAAGGAACTCTCCAAGACATATCTTGCTTAAAATGTTAAACTAGAAAGTAAAAAGAGAGTGCTCAAGGCAGCAAGAGAGAAAAAAATGCATCACTTATAAAGGCAAACACATCAGACTTATATCAGACTTCTCATTAGAAACAATGAAGACCAGAAGGGCATGGAACAATTAGACCTAAATAACTACGGATTCCTACCTAGACTACTGTACCCGGCAAAGCTACCCCTCATAATAGATGGAGAATGGAAAGTGTTACATGAGAAAAGCCAGCTCTACGATTATATGAATACAAAGCCAAACTTACAGAGAATACTATGGAGATAACCCACCCAGAAGAGACAAGCAACCTATCTCAGGAATCTAATAGAGAACAAGCACAGTAATTATAATTTTTGGGCTAATAACAACACGTGAGGCATCAACCGTCAAAACCCTTCAACGTGGATGGGCTTAAGGCAAATCTCACAGTTATAATTCTGAATATAAATGGACTTAACTCCCCTATAAAAAGACACAGATTAGTAGGGTGGATCAGAAAAATGGACCCTTACATTTGCTGCCTTCAAGAAATACACCTCAATTCTACAGAAAGAAATTTCCTCAGGGAGAAATGATGGAAAACGATTTTTCAAGTGAATGGAAATAAAAAGCAAGCAGGAGTGGCTACATTAATATCTGACAAAATAGACTTTAAACCAAAATCAATTAAAAAGGACAATGAAAATCACTTCTTACTCATCAAGGTAATGATCCAACAAGAGGATATCACTATCATAAATATGTATGCACCAAATTCAGGTGAACCACAGTTCATAAAGCAAAACTTACTCAAAAGCAAAACAGAAATAAACTCTTAACTCCATCATAGTAGGAGACTTTAATAAACTACTATCATCTCTAGACAGATCATCCAAACAGAAGGTCAGCAAGGAAATAACGGAGCTTTAACAACACCATAGACCAACTAGATCTGACAGATCTATACAGAACATTTCATCCCAAGGACACAGAGTATACATTCTTCTCAGAAGCTCATGGAACCTTCTCCAAAATAGACCATATATTAAGACATAAAACACCCCTCAACAAATTCAGGAAGATTGACATATCTCTCTGCATTGTATCAGACCACAATGTGTTAAAGTTAGGAATTAACAATGGGAGGAGCAGCAGAATCTATATCAACTATTGGCATACAAACAATATACTCAAACAACAAATGGGTCGATCAAGAAATTAAACAGAAAAATGAAAATTTTCTAGAAGTAAATGATAATGAAAACACAACATACCAAAACCTATATGACACTATGAAGGCAGTCCTAAATGGGAAATTCATAGCACTAAGTGCCTTCATAACAAAGACAGAGAGATATCAAATTAATCACCTAACCACCCAACTAAAGGCATTGGAAAAAACAGAACAACCCAACACTAGGAGCTCAAGAGGAAAAGAAATAATTAGGATCAGAGCTGAGACTAATGAATTGGAAATGAAGAAAACAATTAAAAACAGATAAAACAAAAAGCTGGTTCTTTGAAAAAAATAAGATTTACAAACCCTTGGCCAATCAAATTAAACGAAAAAGAGTGAAGATCCAAATCAACAAAATCAGAAATGAAAAGGGAGAAGTCACAACAGACCCCAATGAAATTGAAAGAATCATCAGGTCATAGTTCCAAAACCTCTACTCCACAAAATTGGAAAACCTGGAAGAAATGGATGAATTCCTGGACACCTACCACCTACCAAAGCTCAACCCAGAGCAGATAAAGCTCCTAAAATAAACCTTTCATATCAACGGAGATTGACATGTAATCAAGAACCTCTCCTAAAGGAAAAGTCCAGGACCAGATGGATTCTCAGTTGAATTCTACCAAACCTTCATCATAGAACTGAAACTACTCTTTCTGAAGCTTTTTCGAGGCATAGAAAAATAGGGAAGGCTTCCAAACTTCTCCTATGAAGCTAGCATCACCCTAATCCTCAAACCAGACAAAAGAGGAAACAAGAAAGGAAAACTACAGACCTATATCTCTGATGAACCTAGATGCAAAAATCCTGAACAAAATCCTCCTAAACCAGATACAACACATCAAAGATATTATCCACCTAGACCAAGTCAGCTTCATCCCAGAATGCAGGGATAGTTCAACATACGGAAGTTGATTAATATAACTCACCACAATAGACTCAACCGCAAAACCACATGGTCATCTCAATTGATACAGAGAGGTAGGATCCTTCCTGTAAGCAGATGATATGCACACAAAGACATCAGAGAGACTGTCCCATTTTCAATAGCCTCAAAAAAAAAAAATCAAACACCTTGGAGTATCACTAACCAAGGATGTGAAAGACTTGTATAATGAAAACATTAAAACACTCAAGAAGGAAATAGAGGAGAATGTGAAAAAATGGAAAGATATTCCATACTCCTGGATCAGGAGAATTCATATAGTAAAAATGGCAATCCTTTCAAAAGCAATTTACAGATTCAATGCCATGGTGATAAAAATCCCAGCCTCTTTCTTCACAGACATAGAAAAAATAATCTCAAAATTTATTTGGGAAAACAAAAGGCCTTGGATAGCCAAAGCTATCCTAAGTAAAAAAAACTTACTCAGGAGGTATCACGATGCCTGATCTAAAGACATACTACAAAGCCATCGTAACAAAAACAGCATGGTACTGGCATAAAAACAGACAGACAGACCAGTGGAATAGAATTGAAGACCCAGCTTTTAATGCAAGTAACTTCAATTACTTGGTCTTTGACAAGGGTGCGAACAATGTATGCTGGGCTAAAGATAGCATATTAAACAAATGATGCTGGACAAATCAGATAAACATGTGTAAAAAAAATGAAAATAGACCCACTCCTTTCACCATGCACAAAGATCAACTACAAATGGATTAGGGACTTCAACATAATCCCTGAAAACCCTAGAAGAAAAAAATAGGAGGACCTCTCCACGAGATAGGAGTGGGGAAAAATTTCCTGAGCAAATCTTCAGTAACCCAGAAAGTACAATAATCACTTAACCAATGGGACCTCATCAAGCTTAAAAGCTTCAGTACAGACAAGCAGACCATATTCAGAGCCAATAGACCACCATCAAACTGGGAGATGATTTTGCCAGTTATGAATACAGAAGCCTAATATCTAGAACTTACAAAGAACTCAAAAAATAAATAATAAGAATTCAAACAGTCCCCTCACCAAATGGGGCATTGATCTTAACAGAGAATTCATGGAGGAGGAAACACAAATGGCCAATTCTCACTTAAGAAAGTGCTCCTCATCCTTAATCATTAGGGAAATGCGAATCAAAACTATGATGACATTCCACCTTACTCAGTCAGAATGGCAATCAAAAACTCCAATAATAGTTGCCGGCAAGTATATGGGGAGAAAGGATCCCTCATTCATTGCTGTGGTATTGCAAACTCGTTCAATCACTATGGAAAGCAGTGTGGAGATTCATGAACAGAATGGACATAGAGCTACCAATGGACCCATCTATCCCTCTACTAGGCATCTACCCTCAAGATGTCACACCTCAGCACAGAGCTCAATCATTTGTATTGCAGCTCAATTCATAATAGCCACAAATAGGAATCAACCCAATGCCCACCCCAGAATGAATGGATATCAAAGTTGTGGCACATTTACATGATGGAATTTTACTCAGTGGAAAGGAAAAATGACATAATGAAATTTCAAGAAAAGTAGACAGACTTGGAGCAGATCCTACCTAGCAAACACACAAAAACAGAGAGTCAAATGCCGCATATTCTCTCTCATACGCAGTTCCTAACCAGGTTAAGCTTAAACTCTAAGCAATCCTTTCCGGCGAAATGAGAGACTGTAAAGGGGGTGGAAAGAATGGGGAGGTGAGGAAGGGAGTGTGGGGCAACTTATACAATAAGCTAAACCAATAATAAATTATAATCATAAATCCTTCCATACAGTAAGCACTAGAGGAGGAAGTGGGTATCGGCTAGTAAGAGGGGCTGTGAATGGACTGGGAGGAAGCCTAACCCATGAAAAATTGATCAGATCAAGAACTCCCTGTCCCAGTCATTGGTTCCTTCCCACACTAAGCTGTTGATCAAAGAGACCCACAAATTCCCTAAAACAAGACAGGATTCTGTCAAAGCTCTTGAATACTCACCCTAGGCCAAAGGTAAGACCTTATTGTGGAAGAAACCACAGAAAGTCATCATACAATACCGAGAGTCCCTGCAAGATTCAGAATGGTAACCAGCCCCCAGATGCTAGCACATGCAGTGCTGGAAGGCGCTACATAAGCGGCTAGGGAAAATTGGTCAATAATATTTGGAGAAAGCAGAGACCACTGATATACAGTGCAGACTGTTGCCATGAGAAGGCTGAACACACTGCCTTCTGTGAGAGATCAGTGAGCCAAGAAGTGATCACTTGGGCAATAGAGGCGCCGAAACCTGAGGGAGAGAATTCAAATTGGCTAAGAAATCCACTCAGTGTCAAGGAGCCTTTGACTGGAATTGGGACTCAGGGCAAAATCCTATGGGAACCAAAAACTTGGACCCCCCAAGGAGAAACTCCCATTACCAGAGAACTACAGAGAGGTTAATCCCAATAGAATCTTGCCAAATTAGAAATGTGTGTCTCATTTAACCTATACTGATCTCGCTCTCCCATGGAGATTCTGTTGTTTGTATTTTCCAGAAGGCAGTGAGAGAGCCATGGTCATTCCAACTCCACCAACGAGCTACAGGCAAAGGGCTGACATCCTGGCAAGAGATGAACCACCCCAGGCTTATCGTGTAGGCTCCAAATGAAACCTTTGAGAGAGTGATGGGATAAGCAAGAGGCCTACAGCTAATCAGTCAACCCAGGATAAGCCAGCGAGACAGACACCAACAATTTCCAACATAACCTAAAGCATAAGTACAGAGGCCCTTTAAGATCCCTACCCATAGATTGATCCAGTATGCCCACCAAGGAGGATACCCAGTGGATTGGGAACAGGGAGGAGGGAAATGGGGATACCAGCATAATCTTTCCTAATACAATATAACTAATTTTGGACAATAAAGATATCAATTAAAAAGTAATGTACATGAGGAAGTACTATTAAGTGCTCTGTAAATTTTAACTATTACTAATAACAGAATAGCTACCCCCTTTCAATGATGGTTCTGTATCATAGCTAAAAAAATATACTAATATGCAATGTTTATAGATTTGTCTTTAAAAGCTATTCAAGAAAAGTCACACATTATCTAAGAATTTTATGTTGCTTCCACTCCACCAAAAATACATGTTAGAATAAAGCTACATATAATTCACCACATACATTTTCTTAGGATTATTTATGTAATAAAAAATCCTTCAAACAAAAAATTTCCCCAAGATTCAGAAAAACTTTGAGTGCCCATCGAGTTCTATGAAATATATAACTTAATGTGTGCATCTATGAGGGTTGGAAGGAGAGTGACTTTATAGTCAAAAATTTAATCAAGGGAATGGGGAAATGCCTCAGTTAGTAAAGTGCTTAGTAAAATGCAAGCATGAAGACTGAGTTCAGATTGCCAGCACCCACAGCAGTGTGTGCCTGTAATCTCAGCACTGGGAAGGTAGAGTAGGAGGGTCCCTGAGGCTTGATGGCAGGCTTATCTAGCCAAACTAGTAAGCTCAGGGTTCAGAGAGAGAAGAGAGAGGAAGAGATCTTTTCTCAAAAATAAGCTGGACAGCAATAGAGGGAGATACCCAATACTGACCTCTAGTCTCCATACATGCACTCACACCATGAAACTAGATATATGAACGTGCATACACACCATAAACATATATATAAACACACACACGTAGAAGCCAGTAAGAAAGATTCATAAGAGAATAAAAACCAATGATTTTTGCAATGCTGTATCATGAGCAGCATTGCCTAGTAGACTAATGATACTGTACAAATGACATGAGTTTTTCTAAATTTGAATTATTTTCTTTATTCTATTACCACCTAAAATGACACCTTAAGAAAATGATGCAAAGTAGCATGTGATAAACTGTAAGCACTTTTGTTTTTCTAAAATGATGGTAAGTTTTGAATGGAGAAGCACTGCTTTGCTTTTGAGACACAGGCATGCTTACTTGTTCCTTGGTTTGGAAAGTATGTAATGAATGGGGAACTAAAAAGCTCATGCGACTTAACTGTTAGGAACTTAATTTAAGAAAGTTTGAATTAATAATAGAATAATTAAATATAAACAAGTATAATTAAGCTATCAAATACAATTTTGGTACTCAGCTAAAGAAGAGGTGGCGTTTCTCATAAATATCAAACCATTTCCTATATTTAAACTTTAAACTCACAGTTTAAGATTCTCCAAAAAGGTATTGAAAAATTACTATGAAAAATAAAACACATGCAGAAAAAAAAAACAATCCTGCATGTCCTTCACTTATATGCAGAATCAACCGAAAGTTAGATCTATAGAGACATGCAGTGGTTACCAAAGTCAGAGAAGAGGGAGAAAGTGGAGAGAAGTAGGTCAAGGGTACAAACCTGCAATTATATGGAAAGTTAAATCTGGAGGCCTACTACTAGACAACATGAGGATTAGTGTAGGTAACACTATGCTGAATACTGGAAAGCTGAAGAGTAGACTTTAGGTATCCTTACCTCTCTTTCCCTCATATGAAAGGTAATAGCGGCCAGGAGTGGTGGCATATGCTTTTAATCCAAGCACTTGGGAGGCAGAGGTAGGAGGATTGCCATAGTTCTAAGCCACCACCCTGAGACTACACAGTGAATTCCAGGTCAGCCTGGGCTGCATGAAGATCCTACCTTGAAAAACTAAAAAAAAAAAAAAAAAAAAAAAAAAAAGTTACTGTGGAAAGTGATAATTAGGTAGTAGAAGGCCTAACTATAGTAGTCAGTTCACTATATATGTGTGATGTCTTGATGCAGGTGTCACATCTACCCATGTGCTCATGCCTTTGTATTCCCTGCCATCATGTCGCTTCCCCTTGAGTCTGTAAGCCAAAATACACCTATTCCTCCAAAAGTAGCTTTGGCTGGGTTCTTTTCTGAGCAGCACTGAGAAAGCTGACTGTAACAATATGTCTATCAAAACATCAAGTTGTACACCTTAAATACCAAAAATTTACTTTAGGAACAAAATCATAACTACACAGTTTAAGCAACTGTGTAAATAGATAAAACTATATTTAGAAAAAAACCTGATACATGACTTTCATATCTATATTTTAAATGTCATTTTATAATTAAGACTACATTTCCAGTTTTCTACTTTTCTATTTATTCTGAAATGTTCAACACACTGTTTGAGCAGCTGTTAAAGCACAGAACATTTTTTCCTTAACAAAATAATTATTGCTGTAATAATCTGTAATTATGGTTTATAACTGCAATAATCCCAAAGAAATCAGTCATTACCATAGATCACAAGCAATCGTTAACTACTGTTAATGACCTATTTCTTAGGGATTATTGTTTTTGCAAACCATGACCATATCACCACAAATATGAAAGAGCAAGACAATATAATACAAATGGGATCATAATATAATAACAAACTTATTTTGTTACATTAAAAGCCATTAAGCATCTAAATTAAAGCACACAAAACTAACACATATAATTTTCTTTGTTCAACACTAACTGAAGTGTTTAGTCTGCACAAAAAAGGATACTACTACATACAATGTACAAACTGCAGCAATGTTAAGCATATTTTGGTAATATAAAAGCAATTCTTTTTGAGCAAATTGTGGGTATCTTTAATAGGCAAATAAATTCCTCCTCACTGACACTTTGACTAGCAGGATGGAAATAAACACGTATTACATTTTTTTCTATGTGTCAGGAAGATCTTCAAATGTTATTAGACATGAACAATAGTACATCCAGTTGTAAAAAGTTTTCTCATGTGTGTTAATTTATTCAATATAGATCTTCTTAATGCCACTGAATTGTTAATATTAGTTAATTTTATTCATACGCCTTTGAACACCTGCAGTTCCTTTCAATATGCTTCTGAAGAAAAATAGGTTTGACTTTACAACTCAATGTTTTAATGTAGTATTTGATTTACATGAAAGCACACCTGTGATGTGTATTAAGTGTAAGGAAATAACCAGCCATCCCTTTTAAGAACCAGTAGAGCATCAATACCATCCTATGTGTCTCCTCTTACATCTCACCATAGCAGTAACCATGAACTATACTTGGTGCTTTGACATTTTAGGTTTATTATTTATGCATATATTCCTAGACAGTGCACTTCTCACTCATCTTGTTTACTTGGGGTCCTTATTAAATTTCATACTATCTGTAACTACCTGAGAGTTGGTCCTCTTCACTGAGCATCTGACATTCATAATGACTGAGTATACCTGCAGTTGATCCACTTTTATCACTGTTTAACACCCCAATGTGTAATTCTATCAAGATCTACATTACAAAACTGTATTATCCATCTTCAGGTACTGGAAACATAAGCTGCTTCCACTTTTTCCCATAAGGATGCTATATGACTGCAAATACTGGACTGTCTTGGGTAGAAAGTTTTCAAAAGGACACATGCCAAGAGCAGAAAACCCAGGTCAATGGGCATTCAAATATTTCATTTATGACAAGAACACCAAAATCATTTTTCTACTAATTCTCAATTGATTAGTGTTATAGTACTATCAGAAGCATGTAAGACTCCACTTTTGACCTACATTCTGCTTCAAAACTTATTTTTTGCAGTTGAATGGGAACAAAATTGAATTTTATAAAGCTTTAAATTACATTTCTTATATCGATTCAAGTTATGAATTCTTTCACATAAAAGAACCATTTGTTTGTTAACAGGATGCCTACTTGTAACTACTCATCACTTTCCTAAAGAGCTACTTTCTTTTACTGAATCTTAGGATCTATGTTTTTCTGATGAAGATCTTTGGCTTGTTTTATTGTTATTGTTGCCATGTTGTAAATATTCTGGTCACTTCTAGTCTTTAAAAATTCTTAATCCCAGCCGGGCGTGGTGGCGCACACCTTTAATCCCAGCACTCAGGAGGCAGAGGTAGGAGGATTGCCGTGAGTTCAAGGCCACCCTGAGACTACATAGTGAATTCCAGGTCAGCCTGAACTAGAGCGAGACCCTGCCTCGAAAAACCAAAAAAAAAAAAAAAAAAGCTTGAAAAAAAATTCTTAATCCCGAGTGAATTTTATTATTTATTCCTATGAATTTATTCAAGCTTCCTGTATCTATAATGATAGTTTGTCTCTATACCACTTAGTTGTAACATATTTTAAAATATTTATTTTATTTGCAAGAAAAGAGAGAATGGGTACACCAAGGCCTCTAGCCACTGCAAACAAACTCCAAACATAAGTGCCACTTTATCCATCTGGCTTTACATGGGTACTAGGGAATTAAATTTGGGTGGTTAGGCAAGTGCTTCAACTGCTAGGCCATCTCTCCAGCCCTTAAAAAATATTTTATTTAGAGAGTGGTAGGAGGATCGCCATGAGTTTGAGGCTGGCCTGGGCTACAAAGTGAGGTTCAAGTCAACCTGGGCTAAAGTGAGACTCAAAAACAAACAAAAAATAAAACAATATTTCGTATATTTGTAAGCAGAGGGTGTATCACATACACATGAGGGAGGGAGGGAGGGAGGGAGGGAGGGAGGGAAGGAGACAAGCACTTTCCTGACTGAGTTCCTATTTTACTTATTTTGTAAATAGTAAGTTTTATTAGAAAATAAACATAAAAACTTGAGATGGATTTGAGGCAAATTGTGCCATAAGCAGATTTTCTCTTAGGTAGATATACAAAGATTAAAAAAGCAAATAGTAATAAAATATTTCTGGGAGGGAACCAACAGTATAAAAAAAAGTACACAGAAACATGGAAAGCACACTGTTTTGCAATGGTGCTACTGTTATTTTACAGTGTTGAATAACCCTGGTAGACACAGTAAGCATCCAAATTTACAAGAACTACTTTTGAAAGTGTATTAGTCAGGGTTCTCTAGAGGAAACAGTTGATAGAATGGATTGTAGTAAAAGGGAATTTATTGGGGTAGCTTACGACAGTCCAACAATAGCAGTCTGTAGGCCCACAGGTGAAGAAACCAGTAGCTGTTCAGTCCACGTGGCTGGATGTCTCAGCAGTCCCAATCCAGCCCAGAAGGCCTGATGGCTCCCCGGGGAGTGGCGGCTGACAGTCCACGATGTGAGGCCGAGGAAACTGGATTCCAATGTCCAGGAAGGGTAGGAGAGCAGGATGCAAGTGCAAGTCACAAACAAGCATCAGCAGCTTGGGGAGGAAGGAAGAGCATCTCCTTCCCCCTAAGCTTCCTTATATTAGTCTCCTCTGGAAGGCCCACCTATTGAGGGAAAGGGCTCACTCTGGAGATAGGATTTTGTCAATCCTTCCTGCAGGCAAACTCAGAGACCCGCCCAAGATTACTATGGATTAGATCAAGTTGACAAACTTAACCATCATGTCTTCTCCAAAATCCCAAAAGGATTTTGTCAATCCTTCCTGCAGGCAAACTCAGAAACCCACCCAAGATTATTATGGATTATCACATCGGTCAGGTTGACAAATAAACTTAACCATCACAGAAAGAGAATAGTTCAGATGCTTCTTTACTTCACAAACATAATTTATATAAATGGAAGGTGCAGATATACAATATGCTGCTTGATTTTCTAAAATAAAGTTTTAATACAATTACAATAAGGGAAAGCAAAAAATCCTATTTACTATATATGCCATATTTTTTCACCATAGGAGAATCTTTTAGATAAGTTACAAAGGGAAAATAATCTATTACTAGAAATCTAGTACATTGTGCTAAATGCTTTCCCTTGGCTGTCATAGTTTTCTTGACGTCATCATCAGTATCTGCTTCACTGATCACTTCATCCTTTCTCAGTTAACATCTCTCTAAACGCAGCATGTGTCAAAGGCCTGTTGCCCTAGTGTAGTCATTACCAACCTTATCCAACGTATCAGATGCTTCTCTAATTTCTTCATCACTGTCTCTTTTTTTTTTGCCAGTGTTGTCAGACATTCAAGAGAGTTGAATGAGTTATTAGCATTGCTATTTAATCCACTAATTACATCCTACAACTCTTGTTATAGTTGCCAATTCCTTTGCTGTTATAGTTTTTGGTACAGTTCTATAGTTTTATTTTTGTTTTTTGGTCAACTCATTAAAAACCTTCTTTGAATTTTATAATCTACTCTTTAATCTGTCTGGAAGCTCGAAATGCTATAGACTTCTGAGACACAATCACAAAATAGCTGCCTTACTCCACTTTGACAAATTCTACTTGTCTGAAAACTCTATGGCTCATTATATTCTTAAAGGACACATTTGCTAGCCACAAATGGTGATATACTTTTATGATTGAAGGACTTAGAAGGTAAGCCAAGAGCTACAAGGCAAGTATGAGGCCAGTTAAGGCTATAGAAAAAGAATATGCCTCAAAACCAAACCAAACCAAAAAAGATAAGATTGCTGCTACACAATGGAATGGGGACTACACTTTGTCACATGCTTTAAGAATCATATGGCTTTTATATCTACTGTTGAAGTTATCCATTTATTTAATATGACTCTAAGTGGTGTTTCTTCTCTAGCTACTTTCAAAACTTTCTGAATAGAAGTTAAAACAGTGTGATCAAAGTAACACTTATCTCTTGTTGTTACTGGTATATGTCAGCTTGCTATCCTACCAGATTCATATCCTCAATAATTTAGAAAACTTCTTAGATAGAAACTCTGTAGTTATTATCATCTCTGCTCTACCCTTTCTTTTCATTCCAACTTTTAGGGATATAATCTGACATATCTTAGATAAGAATCTCTTAACTTTTTACTATTTATACTTTCCTTACTCTGCATTCTTGAAAACTTCAGAAGTGAACAGATTTCTACTTTCAATTTACTTTTAAACTAGTCCAAGGGTTTATTAAAAGTTATTGTGTTGGTAAATAAAATACTTTAAAACAAAACAAAAAAAAAAAGTTATTGTGTTGGGACCCAGCTGGCTGAATGTCTGTGAGCTACGTTTTAGAATATAATATACAGCCAGATGAGGTGGCTGATACCTTTGGGCCTAGCACAGGTGTGATGGCATAGCACCTTTGGTCCTAGCACACCTGTGCCCCCAGGAGGCTGGGGGGATGGCTGACAGCCCTAATCCTGTTAGTTTATGCCAATAAGCTTTGCTCCTGCTTGCTAAACTTCCTTGTGAAAGAGATAAGGCTATACAAATGCATCCTTGGGTTATATATAGGATGGATGTTGGAATAAAGTTTTGAGATTTGCCCGGACATTTCTTCCAGTCGCATGTGTGCGAGTCTCTGGCTGCGTGTTCACCTTTCCCCAATGGAGCCCGTCTCCTGCTGGCAGGCTAAGACTTGGGCTAAGGGTTTATTAAAAGTTATTGTTTTTCAAATTTTCCAGGACACTTTCATGTTTCAGTCTGATCACTTGCTCATTCATATTTTTATTATTTTAATTTTCTTTATCTGTAATGAGAGAGAGAGATAGAGACAGAATAGGCATGACAGGGCCTCTAGCCACTGCAAACAAACTAGATGTATGTGCCACTTTGTGCAATTGGCTTTATGTGGGTACTGGGGAATCAAACCTTGGTCTTTAGGTTCTGCAGGCCTTAACCGCTGAGCCATCTTTCCAGCCCCATGATTCTATTTTTAATTTAAACATTTCATGCATAATTATTTTCTATTTGATACAATTCCAACACCTTATGGGTCTTTAGATTTTAGTAGTCTGGATTTGTTGCTATGAAAAAAATGTATTTAGTTCATCCTCATCTATAAAAACCCCATGACCAACTATATCCCATTATAGTTGCTATTCTCGAGAGAAGATTTTAACTTTTCCTGCTGGAAGCCAGAGATCTCAGGTTTACACCTATCTGAGAAATGGCATAAGGCTCTACCATCAATTCTATCATGATATTGACCATTTGCCATTGAAGGCAAGTCTGTCTTTAGCCCTATTTGCTGCTGATCAATATGACTCGTTTGTCAATAAAAAAGATAAATACTAATTAGATTATAAAAAGAAAACCAGTTGGAATGATGGCTCAGAGGTTAAGTTAAGAGCACTTCCTATGTAAATTGGAGGGTCTGAGCAGACCTGAGGGAACTGCTTCACTTCAATGCCCAGGACCCAAATAACACTTGGACATGGTCATGTGAGTTTATACCTCAGTCCCATAGGGAGCAGAAATCCAAGAATTGCCAGAACATGGGAAAAATGGCAAGCTTTCAGATTAGTAAGAGACTCCAGCTCAAGTAAAAATGGTCAGAGGAGCAATGATTTGGAACACCAAACAGTCCATTCTGGCCACCACAGGTGGGTACACAGGGCATCACAAGGGCACATAAACATGATATACTGCATTTGCCACCAACATACACTATACAGAAATTGTGAACAAGTGGATAAAGCTTTTCTTATAATGGATAAATGCATTTCAAACCAAAGCTAATAAGAGGAGACAAAGAGGGCCACCACATTTTAATGAAGGGAACAATACATCAATAAGACATAACAGGGGATGGAGAGATGGCTCAGTGATTAAAGGCACTTGCTTGCAAAGCCTGATGGCTTAGGTATAGTTCCCCGGTACCCACATTGAGCCAGATGCACAAAGTGGCACATGTTTCTGGAGTTCATATGCAGCGTCAAGAGAACTTGGCATGCCCATTCTCTTTCTCGCTCCTTTTTTCCCTTTCAATTAAATAAGTAAATGTTAAAAAAGAAGCGGTAATAACTGTAAACATTTATGCATCAAACTTAGGGCTCCCAACTTCATAAATCAAACATTAACAGGCATAAAAGGTCATGTTGATCTCAACAAATAGTGGGAAACCTTAAGGCAAGTCCTTCTTGTAATCAATTTTCTCATTGGTGCTCAGAAAAGAACCCAACCAAAAGCAGCTTGTAAAGTAATGGGTTTATTTTGGCTTACAAACTCAAGGGCAAGATCCATGATGGCAGGGAAAAATCATGGCATGAGTAGACTGTGTACTACTCCACCACAGCACTACAAACAGCAGCAGGAAACTGTGCCAAACACTGGCAAGGGAAAGCTGGATATAACCCTTATAAGCCTGCCCCTAACAACACATCTCCAACAAGGTTCCAACTGCAAAACTGCAATTGGGGATCTGCAAAACTGCAGTTGGGGATCAAGCATTCAGAACACATTATGATTATGGGGAACACCTGAATCAAACCAGTATAATCTGCCCCTGGTACCCATAAAATAACCATGCATGTAAAATGCAATGCAACCAGCCCAACTCTAAAAGCCCACATAGTTTTATCACAATAATGACCAAAAAGCCCCATAGTCTAAGGTCTTTCAACTGAATTGTAATAAAAAAAAATGGCAAAAAACGAATTCACACTTTAAAAGATAGAATTGGGCATAGCAAAGACAGACTGAACCAATGTAAGATTTAAAGAAAAAAAAAAAACAGGGCAAACATCAAACTCTAATTCTAAGTCTGATAATAACCAGTGTGTGGTCTCCGGAGTTCCAATTCCACCCCTCCAGCCTGGCTACTCGCAGTCTGGGAAAAGTTCAGTGCTGGCAGCTTTCCTTGGCAGCCATCCCATACTCCTGCATCTCCATTGGGTTTCCACTGCAACCCAAGGTGTATCTCCTCAGGGCTCCACTGGGCTTCCACACAGGCAATCCAACACACATGCTTCACACTGCCCATGGTCATTTCCAAAAAAAAAAAAAAAAAAAAACTGTGTTGCATATCCAATGACCCTCTTTTTCCTGTGTTTGTTATTATGCTCCACAGTACAAGGTGGGCTGCCAACTTGTTAATCCAGGAGAAAACAAAGCCAACTTTGAAGAGCAAGAAAACTTCAGCATTCAGTCCCCTAACTTCAAAAGAATCTGGATTCTTCCTGCTGTCCCAATGCCCATTCTCAAAGGTTATCTCTCAAACAATTGCAACTGAATGGGCAGCAGTTTCAGCCCAGAGATTTCTTTTCTTTCTGTGCCATCTCCATCTGCTCACACCAATCCATTTCTATGCAAAGCAACTCTACACAAGTTCTCAGGACACAGGCAGGCAGAATGCAGCAAGTCTCTCATACAATCTGCTTCTGACATAGTCTCAACAAAGTTCTTTCTCACCCTTGTCAGACAATCCTTACAGTACATAGTTCTTACTGTACTCAGGTCTTTCAACTTTGACCAGAATAGTCTGTCAAGCTGTATGTATAGCATTACAAAGTGTCTCGTAGGCCAAGGTTTCAAATCCATCCACATTCTTCCTCCTACATATCAGTTGCAAAAGGCCAAAGCCACAGAATCAGGGTTCTAGGAGCTATGACCATTCACAGCTTTCTCATTGCTGTGACAAAGAACCCAACCAAAAGAGGCTTGTAAAGGAATAGGTTTATTTTGGCTTACAGACTTAAGGGGAAACACCATGATGGCAGGGAAAACCATGGCATGAGTAGAAGGTGGACATTACCTCTGCCACAGCACTGCAAACAGGAGGACGGTGTACCAAAAACTGGCAAGGGGAAGCTGGCTATAACCCCCGTAAGTCCGCCCCCAAAACACAGCTCCAACAAGATTACAATTCCAAAACTACCATCAGCTGAGGATGAAGCATTTAGACCACATTGTGTTTATGGGGGACACCTAAATCAATGTTTAAAATTTGCAAAGATACATCAGAGCTAAATTATACCAGAGACTAAGTGGACTTAAGAGATACTATAAACTATTCCAATCTAGACATAGAGAATATACATTACTGTCAGCAATTAATATCTTTCTCCAAAATCGATAACATCATAGGTCACAAAATCAAGCCTTAACAAATACATAAAGGGGAGAGAGTGGAGGAAGTGGGGAGGGAATGGAGGGAGGGAGAGGGGAGAGGAAAAGAGAGAGAGAGAGAGAACAATTGAGATAATTCCTGTAGCCCATCAGACCATAGTGGAATAAATTAGAATTCCACAGCAAGAGAATTCTCAGAAACAAAACATGCTTTGAGGCTGAACAAATCCTTCTTTTTTAAAAAATATTTTTACTCATTTGTAAGCAGAGAGATACAGAGAGAAGACAGAGAATGGGCATCCAGCCACTGCAAGTGAACTCCAGATGCATGTGCCTCTTGTGGTCTGGTTTTATGTGGGGACTGGGGACTCAAGCCCAGATCGTTAGAATTTGCAGGCAAGTACCTTAACCAATGAGCTACCACTCCAGCCCCAAATCACTTTTAAATGAACTGATGGTCATTGAAAAAGTCAGGGAGGAAATCCAAACCTAACTAGAAACAAATGAAAATAGCCAATACAATCTGCCAAATCCGCTATAGTTCAGTGAAGGCAGTTGTGAGAGGAAAGCTTAGAGTTGCTAAAAGCTCACATTAAAATCTTAAGAGGTCTCAGACAAACAACCTAACAAAGTGACAAGATTCTAGAAAACCAACAAAATAATCCCAAAGTGCAATGCAAGAAATACTTCAGATTAGGGCAGAGATTAATGAAATAGAAACTCAATGCACAGAATTAAAGATGGTTCTTTGAAAAAGATTAACAAACCCTTAGCCAAACCAAAAGAGAGATAAACCCCAAATAAATAAAATTTGAGTTAAAAGGGGTATTGTTACAACAGAGCCAATAACATCCTGAAGATCATTAGGGAATATTATGGAAGTTACATCCTAAAAAGCTAGAAAATCTAGATGAAATGGATAAATTTCTATAACCTATCAAATTGCAAGTCAGATGATACAAATAATTTAAACAGACCTGTCACAAACAATGAGCCTGAGCTGTAATTAAAAGCCTCCCCACAAATAGAAGTCCACAACAGAGGGATTCACTGTCAAATTATATCAAACTTTTAAGTTAGATATAATACTAATACTTACAGAACTCTCCTATAAAATAGAAAGGGAAAGGAACACTACTAATCTACTTCTATGAAGTCAGTTTTATCCTGATACAAAACCACATAAAGTCACAACAAAAAAGTAGACATTTAAAGAAACTGAAGACACCAGGAGAAGGAAAGAGCCCCCCTCCCTCCGAGTTTACGGACTGACAGAATGAATGTGAAAATGGCTATGTTACCAAAAGTGACTAATAGATTCAATGAACTCCCCCATCAAAATACTAATGATATTTCTCACAGAACTAGAATAAGCAATCCTGAAATCCATACTGAAGCACATAAGACTGACTAGCCAAGGCAATCCTTAGCTGGGTGCCCAATGCTATAGGTATCAATCACAATGCCACATCTCAAATCATATTATTAAAGTAACACAAACAGGGTATTGGCAAAAATCAGGAGATAGAAAGAAATCCATACAGCTCCTATATACAAAATCTATATTCAAATTACATGAGTATATACATAAATGTGTATATTTATATACATGGGTTTATATGGGTAACAAAATTAGAAGTGTTTCCGATTCTAGATGGCGGACTACTGACCATGCAGTGTCCCCAGGGGAACACGGGTTAGGGCTCTCAGCTGTGGTATAGACCATGGACACAAGCTACAGCCAGGCTCCAAGCTCAAGACACTTTCCAGCAACAGATTCCACCGACTGGAACCCACACAGAGGAAAAGGGCACACCAGAGGTAGTAAGTGCTACAGCCCAGCCTGCATTCTGAGCCGGCTGGGTTCCGTAACCCATGCCACCCCAGCACCCCCCCTGCCCTCCCCCACCCCCTGCGACCACCCCACCACCCCATTCCTGGCCCAGGAAACACCCCGGAGCCCAGCAACCGGACTGTTTGTGTTTGTTAGCACTGTGCGCCAGCGTGCGTCGCAGGACCAGAGGAAAATCCAGCTGAGGTCAGCTTCTTCCCAGGTCAAAACACTTATAAAGTCTGGGGAGCGGTCCTGAAGGGGTGTGCAGAATATTGGAGGGGCTCGAAAAATAAGTGGGGGAGGGGAAGATCGGAGGCACTTGGAGGGAAGGGAGCTGTGCCTGGAAGCAGGTCGACCCATCACAAAATCAGCCAAGGGGAGGCGAGAGGCGCTGCCCCTAATGGCAGACCTGCTTGTTGCAGGCTGGTGAAAAATCACTGAACTCTCATTTTTTTTAAAATTTATTTTCTTCTATTTTTTTATTTTATTTTATTTTTAATATATTTCAAGTGGTTTATTTTTTTCTCTTATACCAGGCTCTCACCTGTTTTTCTTTCTCTCTTTCATTTTAAATTTTTATTTCTATTTTTTTAAATATCTCAAGTCCTTTATTTTTCTCCTATATCAGGCTTGCATGTGACTTCTTTTTTTTCTTTCTTTTTTTTAACCAATAAAGGAATTTGAGAACACGGATTACATGACCAATACAAAGCTCTCACCGGGCTCTTGAGTCTGGGTGGCTGGGGCTGGGTTGGAGCATGGAATCAGAACAGGTCCATCAAGTACTGGCCCAAGGAGAGTCTAGAGCCTTGAGTCTTTACTCCTGGGGGGGGGGGAGATAGCATTCCAGATCTGCTTTCTGCAGTCAGGTGGGAAAACACTGGGCTCTATAGTTTGGGGTGGTGGGGCTGTTTCTACTGCAGCATGCCAATCTGGGACAGGGGACTATGAGGTCACGTACAGAAGGATCCAGACGGGTAAAGATCTGAGCCTATCTGGGGGCAGAACACCCCGACAGGAAAGATCTCTGTTTGACGTCAAACCTGGTGATCATTCCACTGGAAGCAAAGTGGGCTGAACAGCACTCCCCAGGGGGCCTGAGTCCTACTCCCCTACTTGGACATGGGTAGAAACCAAAGGAAAAAAAAAAAACACAGTAATTAAAGTCGGAACTTCCCAAACCAGGGCCCCTAGTCCCATTATGGAACAGGAAAGTGACAAGGAAGTGGAGACAACAAATATACAATCCCAAAGAGAGAATAATATGACTCCTGACCACAACTGCAATGCAAACATGAAGCAATTTAATGGCTATTACGGAAATTATGAAAAAAGACATAAATGAGATGAAGCTCACCAACACAAGCATAGACTCCAGACTGAATTTAATGGAGATAAATATGAATGAATTCAGAAGCACATTAAGTGATTTGAAGGTGAACCAACTATGGGAGGAGCTAGACAATCAATTGATTAAATTTGATGAGGACTTAAGAAAACTTAAAAATGATTTTCAGGAATCCCTAGCAAAAACAAAAATAGACTGAAAATTGGAACTCACCAAAGAATTGTAGACTATAAAGAAAATTATAGCAGAAACCAAAAATGAAATGGAGTTGTTAAAAACCTCCCTTAAATCAACCAATGGGACCTGATCAGGCTCAAAAGCTTCTGTACAGACAAACAAACCATACTCAGAGCCAATAGACCCCCATCAAACTGGGAGACAATTTTTACCAGCTATAACTCAGACAAAGGCCTAATCTCCAGATCTTACAGTGAACTCAAAAAAAATACATAATAAAATCTCAAACAGCCCCCTCACAAAATGGGGCACTGATCTCAACAGAGAATTCACAGAGGAGGAAACACAAATGGCCATGTCTCATCTAAGAAAGAGCTCAGCATCCTTAAGCACCAGGGAAATGCAAATCAAAACCACAATGAGATACCACCTTACCCCAGTCAGAATGGCAATCATAAAGAAACCAACAACAATCGTTGATGGCGAAGATGCAGGGGAAAAGGAAACCTCATTCACTGCTGGTGGGATTGCAAACTTGTTCAACCTCTATGGAAAGTAGTGTGGAGACTCCTAGACAGAATGGACATAGAACTACCAATGGACCCAGCTATCCCTCTACTAGGCATCTACCTGCAAGATGTCACCTCTCAATGCAGAAACATTTGTACAACTATATTTATAGCAGCTCAATTCATAATAGCCAAGAATTGGAATCAACCCAAATGCCCATCCATGGAGGAATGGACAGTGAAACTGTGGTATATTTACATGATGGGATTCTACTCAGTTGAAAGGAAAAATGACCTATCAAAATTTAGGAAAAAATGGTCTGACTTTGAGCAGAACACTCAAAAGATCAAAGAATCGAACACCGCATATTATCCCTCATAGGTGGTTCCTAACCTGAATAACAGTAAACTCTAAGCAAACCAACCAGAATTGAGAGTTTGGGAAAGAGAAGTAAGAAGTGGGGGTGGGGGATATCTTAAACATGAAGTTGAACCAAAACTGGTCCAAAATTATAAAATCCTCACGTGCACAATGTTCACTAATGAGCATGGAGTGGGCATCATCTGGCAAGCAGGGCCAAGAATGGAAGGGGAGAGTGTCTAAGTTTGTGATAAACCAAGTAGTCTAGCAGCTCCTGGTCCCAGCCATGGAATCCTTCCTTCACTGAGATGTTGACCAAAGTGACCCATAAGGTCCACAATACATGACAAGATTATGTCAAAGCTCTTGATTACCAACCCCAGGCCTGAGGCGAGATCCTGTTGCTGAAGAACCACAGAAAGCCATCTATCAGCACCGAGAGACCCTACGAGGTCCAGAATGGTAACCAGTCCCCAGATGGTAGTTAGTGCGGAGCTGGAAGGCCCTGCATAAGCTGCCAGGGGAAACTGGTCAACGACATCTGGAATAAACAGAGACCACTGACATGAAACGCAGTCGGCCTCTATGAGCAGGCTGAACACACTGCCTACTGGGAGAGAAAAGTGAACCATGAAGGGAGCACTTGTGCAATGGAGGTGCCAAAGCCTGGGGGAGGCAATCAACAGCTAACAATTCGCCCAAGAAATCCACTCAGTGAAAGGGAGTCTTTGACTGGAACTGGGATTTCAGGATAAATTACATAGGAAACCAACATCTTAGGATACCAAAG